>PVJA010000464.1:97601-136830 GCA_004027025.1 Myocastor coypus
TCTACAGAATGCAAGGACTCAGAGGAGGCATCCTAGGACTTAGCTGCCTTGGGGACATCAGGTGGCACACTGCAGTCATATTTATAACAATCTCCCCATCAGTAGCAATCCCTCCTCCATGTACATTCCTTTACTCTTAGGGTATGCAAAGCACTCTCATTTTCGGCAATGTCCTTTTTTTTTTTTTTTTAACTTTCCATGACGTTGCCTAAAGGGTTATAACTTAATGACATTTCTTCCCTGTCTTTGGCTTTAGGAACAGAGAGAAGAGCGGTAGCCAGCCAGCCTGCCTGGATCACACACAGGACAGGAGGACTTCGGCCCTCAAAGCCCATCAGTCAGAAAGTCACCTGCCTATTGGTATGTTTTGGGGAGTTTTCTGTGTGGAGAGTGATAGTGAGACCATGACACCTTCAGGGAGCTGCCCTGTTATTTCTAGTCCCCTCGCCAAGGATCATGCCTGCCACATGAGAGAGACCATTTATGGTTGCAAAGCACTGAGCTGGATGCTTTATGAGTTCAAGCCTTTAAGGTGATAATTATCCCTCTTTGCTTCTGAAGACACTGAGGCATAGAGAGGTAAAGTACCTTGCCCAGAGTTGCCTAGCATTCGAAGCCAGGTTTGTTTGTTTGTTTGTTTTTACTTGTCTTACTGTTTTAATGGAGTCTTACCATGTTGCCCAGGCCAGTCTTGAACTCCTCCTAGGTTCACATGATCCTCCTTCCTCAGCTTTCTGGGTAGCTGGAACTACAGGCACAAGCCATTACACACAGAAGGAAGCCAGGCTTTCTAATTCCAAGCCCATTCCACAACTGCTGCTCTTCATGACAAATGGGCCGGCTCCTTATCCTCTCCTTGGGCAGAGGGTGAGCGGGTTGGACCTAGAGATCCTGGCACAGCAGCTGTCTAAAGACCTCTTTTCCTCTTTCATGACCAGAAAAGGGAATGATAAGGTACAGGGTATGGGGAAACCTAATGAGCAGTTGTAGAAGTAGTGTATGGGATTATTTTTTGTTCTTTTCATAAGTGAGTTCCTAGGACCACAAAGTGATTTTCCTGGTGCCTGTTTTTGAACCTCTCTGTGTGGGTTACCTCAGTGTCTCTGTCTCTCTCCCCTGTGTCTCTAGCTCTTCATGGTTTTGAGAGTGACTCAGGGTGCTGTGTAGCTAAAGACATGATTTTTTTCAGGCAAGACTGCGTTATTCACTGCTGTCCAAGCTCAGCACATTTTCCTGTTCTGACTTCTGAGACCATAGTACTATGCTGTGGCTGTCAGCAGGCAGTCTTTGGAATTTTGAATTGCCACAGAAGTGTGGGGTGGGGCCAGTCTGGCTGAACGCTGTTCATTTGAGACTGCTCTGGACTGGGCTGGAAGTCCACACACTGAATTAGAGGGATGAAAACTGAAACTCCAGGGCACAGAGCAAGGGCTGGGGAGCTGTTACTCTAGTTCTGTTTGTTTTCTATTCTCCACACAGCTGAGCTTTCTCTGACTTTCTCCTCATAGGCTGTAAGCTGCCCCCTCAGTCACAGCAGATGGACGCAAGCGCCTGTCCAAACTCACCTGTATTCAGGACAGGTAGTGAGCCCACACTGAGCCCAGCGGTTGTTCGCAGGGTCTCCTTGGACAAGAGGGCAGGTGAGGCACTGCGGGGCTCAGATAGCCAGCTGTGCCCTAAGCCACCCCCCAAACCCTGCAAGGTGCCCTCCCTCAAAGGACCCACCTCTCCAACTACTGGGCTTAACTCAGAAGCCAACTACTGTGAACTAAACCCAGCGTTTGGTGGTGCCGGCTATGACTGGGGAGCAAAGCTTCCCTCACATGCCCACGGCAGCCATGCAGAACTACTGACAGCCAAACAGAACGGGGAAGCAGGTCCCCGGCACTCTGGCACAAACTACTTGATTCTTGATGGGGATGACGGAGCCAGACCTTGGGAACTGCCGGCAGTGCAGATGGGTGAGGAGCAAGAGGACAAGTGCGCATTTGTGAAGCCCCTTCTGGAGACTGTGTCCTCCTTCAGGCTCAATGATTTTCAGTCAAAGCTCCTTCCTGCAGAGAACAAGCCCCTGGACACAGCGATGCTGAAACGGGCAAAAGAATTGTTCATTAACAATGACCCTAAGGTCATTGCCCAGCACATTTTGAGCGTGGACTGCAAGGTAAGTGCAAGCCCAGTCACTGGGCTTTCCTGGCTTTTGGAAGGTTTTCAAGGGAGCCTTTCTGGTCCAACTCTGCCTGCTGGTCAAGTGTTTTGCTCCTAAGTCTGAAGATTACAGGGGTGTGGAGATTTATTTTCAGGGTGGGACCCGCAGTCCAGACAACCTTTGCCCAGGCAGGAAGCTTATAAATTTTACCTTGGACAAAAGGAGAGCAAGACCTTCCAACCTTACTGGTGACAAAAGTTGTTACAGAATCTACCCTTCTCCCATTTGGTGTTTAGTTTAAAATTCTTTCCTGGTCTCAACCTCATTAGGACTGGCAGAGGCAAAGGAGAATAAAATTAGATGAAAATGTAGTTTCTGGAGTAGTAGAGCCCTAGTTATTTTATTTATATATATATATATATATATATATATATATATATATATATATACACATAATTATATATATATAATTACATAATTAATATAAGTATATATAATTATATATAATTAATATAAGTATATATTTTATGCATCATATATTATGTATTATATGTATATAATGTATAATACATATAATATATCATAATATACAATATGTAGGGGCCCGGCGGGATGGCTCAGTGGAAAGCTTGGGCAAGCTTGGGCGGCTTCAGAGACCGCAGTTCGATTCCCGGCACCACATGCTGAGCCAGCCCTGCCCTTGGGGCGGGCTGAGCTGGCCATAAAAATGAGTGAATAAACAAATAAAGGTTCTGAAACAAGAAAAAAATAAATAAAATAAAAAAATATATAGGGCCTGGCGGGATGGCTCAGTGGTCTAAAGTGCCTGCTTGGAAAAGCTTAGGCGGCTTCAGGGACCGCGATTCGATCCTCGGCACCACATGCTGCGCCAGCCCTGCCCTCTAGGTGGGCTGAGCCAGCCATAAAAATGAGTGAATAAACAAAGGTTCTGAAACAAGAAATAAATAAATAAATAAATAAATAAATAAAGTTTAAAAATATATATATATATAATATGTATAATTATATACAAATATATATAAATAAATGATCTCCAAAAAGTGAACTTGCTAGGCATGGTGACACATGCCTGTAATCCCAGCACTTAGGAGAATGAGGTAGGAGAATCACAAGTTCAGGACCAGCCTGGGCTACATCGTGAATCAAAGGCCAACCTGAACTATACACTGAGCCCTTGTCTCAAAAAAAGAAACAGGTTTTTGTGGTGCTGACCATTGAATATAGGCCCTTACACATGCTAGCCCAGTGCTCTATTGTTAAGCTGTATTCCTTATCCATAAATAGTTTTAAAATTGCTTCAATTTTTAGTGAGTACAGTGGTATGCACATTATAGTTTTAGCACTCAGGAGTTTGAGACCTACCTGGGAAACATAGCAAGACTCTGTCTCAAAAAGTAAAATAAAAAAATACCCTAGCTTCTATTTTTCATAATTTCTTGATTGAGGAAAAGTTAAAATCACATAAAATCAAGTTTCCTGGCGATCACTGTTGACAACATTTGTGTCTGTTGTATTACCAGTGACATTTGGCATTACGTTATTTGCTCTACAAAGGGAGGTGTATAAATAATGGATGAATAACCATTTAGTTTGCTTTGTTTCCTGTTTGCAGGATGGAATCAAAGCCTTGAACATACTAGGCAAACTCGTGGTGCTCCTGCATCAGCCTTCTCAGTATCTAGGATCACACCTGTGCACCACCATGCCTGCTACTTGGTGTTCAATAGCTGTGCAGATAGAACTGGTCTGTGCCCACTAGTCTAGACCCAGAGTCTGCCATTCATGATGTCACTGTCATTCTGCATGACTAGATTGTCTCAGTTACTCTTCTCTCGTTGCTGGAACAAATACCCGACACCCAAAATGAACAGCTCACAGTTACTGGAGGTTTCAGTCCGTACTCGGCTGGCTCCAAGGCTGAGTGGCACAGGGCAGAGAGCATCCAGTTCATGAAGGCAGAACAGCAACAATGGCAACCAAGAGAGAGACTGTCTCTCTATCTCACTTATGTTGCATACAGGCTCTCTGCCTCAGGCTGAGTGTAACACACTCGTAATCCCAGCAGCACTAAGACCCATAATTCCAGCTTTAGATCACCCATAATCCCAGGGGATATAAATTAATCTCAAACTCTTGAAGTCCCCGCTTCATGACTGGAGGAGGTTTTGGGGGGACAACTGGACATGAATCATAACATAGTTACAGCTGTTTATATAAACATGGTTTTTAACAGCAATAATTTCTTTCAGGTGCAGGGGCTTTTGTGCACAGGTAGTCTCAAAGCAGTCTCTTCAGAGTGGTGTTTCTCAATAACAAGTGTCTTGGGCTGGGGTGGGTTCAGTGTACCTCAGTATAAAGCAGCTGATCTCTGGTGACTGGATTGACAGATGAGGCCACAGTGAGGTTTACAACCCTTTTTCATGCGAATCTCTTTTTTCATTCATAGTTCAGGGGAGTCAATTAACTTCAAATGTCAGGGTTTATTTAAGAACTGGATTTTCTTTACTGAGTCAGGAATCACAGCTGTAAATCCAGTCTCTGAGCTCTCCTCTAGGGAGTTCTGAAGTAAATTAAGGTTCCCCCAGACAACCATAGGAAACAGGTTGCTCCTGATTGCACTGGCCCTCCTTGCCAACAGGCCTTGAGGGAGCCCCCAGAAACCAATAATCCTGGCTGCCCAAGCCTGGGAGGTGGTCCATGCTAAGTGGGTGGGAGGGGGCCACCGTCCTTCTACTAGAGAAGCCCTGAGGAGAGCCAGAAAGGGCTACTGTAGAAGAACGAGGCAGGTTGGTTCCACTGGCTGTGTGTCCTTGAGGGATGCATACATGGCCAGGAAATTTGCAGGGTTAAATTCCCACCTCTCTTTCAACCTCTTTGGAGGTAGAAACATTGAGAATTTCTATTGCAGTGTGTTAGTCCCCTTTGCCCTGGATCCGAGAGCAGAACCATGGCAACAGTCCAGGAGTGAGATTCTAGTCTGGCGTGCAACTAACTGCTAGGTTCTCCACTAGGTAAGCTCCTTGTAAAAATATGGGCCTTGGTTGACAGAACAGCTCGACTCCCAGAGAGAATTAATGCTGTGGCCTCAGGACTTGGTACTGTATGAGGAGCGGAGATGCCTTCCCACTATTTTGGAGATCTGGAACCTTTCAACTGCCTTTTTTTTTTTTTTTTTTTTTTTTTTTTTTTTTTTTTTTTTTTTTTTTTCTGTCTTTTTGAGACAGGGTCTCGCTATGCAGTTGAGGCTGGTCCTGAGCTCACTTTTGTAGCCCAGGCTGGTCTCGAACTCGCACCAATCCTCCTGCCTCAGCCTCCCGAGTGCTGGGATAACAGGTGTGCGCCACCACGCCCGGCTCAACTGCATTTGACAGCTACAAAACTAGGGCCTGAGTCTCTTCTCAGCTGAGAAACATGTTGTCTGCCCTTTCCCTTGCTCTAAGGCATGTTGTCCTCCTGGTGGAGCCCATGCTCTGTCTGCCTCCAAAAGAGGAGCTCCGTGGAGTTGCTGGACATTGAGGAGCCAGTGTGGACTCTGCCCACCTTAGCCCTGAGGCAGAGCTACCTTCAGTCCTTCTCTTTCCCTCCTAACACATTGATTTCCTTGTTCTCTTCCCAGAACCCCCAGGCACAACCAGCGTCTCTAAGAGGAGAACTTGTTCTCCACCCCAAATGTAGGGGCAGCCATCCAGAGCTACTTGTTGAGCCAACAGCAGGCCCTGGGCAGCATATGGGGCTCACATGCTGTTTTCCATCAGTGCCCACAGCCCAGGAACTGCCACCCAGAAAGTATCAGCCTGAGCACCATGGGCGACCTGCCCAGCAGTGTCCAGTGCCCCACTCCCAGCACCCTCACTACAGAATGAGAGGTACCTTCACCTCACCTGTCTGGTGACATCCTGCCACCTATGTGTCTTTTCCCCTAGAAGTGAGGGCAGGGAACAAATAGTTTGGCCTCTGAGTTGTGAAGTACCTGGGAGTGAATCCCACCTCTGTATGGCTGTTTCTCTTCCTCTCTACCTAGGTGGTCAGGGAAAACTGCTAATGTAAAGCTCTGGGCACTTGGCCTTATCCCGACTTAATGTATAATAAAGACTTAGTGAGCACTAAGTCTTTATTGTACATTAGTGTTACGTATTCAGCATTGATTGCACACCTACTGTGTGCCAAGGCAGCTCAGGTTCTCTGTCCTGCCTGTGGCAGCGGCAAGGTGGAAAAGGACAGTGGCATAGAAATTTGAGCCACAACCCAAGAGGGAAACATTCTGCGGGGAGAGGCACAGGAGCTGGGGCTCTGGACAGGACCTTGAACCAGGGCTTGGCAGCTGGGCATGGGTGTGGTCTGAGATGAATTTGGAAACTCGTGGGTCTGGTGGGTCTTACCCATAATGTTTCTCAGTCTACTTCTGGGCTCATACCAGGTTTCTGCTTTCAGAACACTTTACTGTCAAGTGAGGGTAACACCCTCACGAGTGTGCAGGCGTGGGTTTGAGTCCTCTGTGCTGGGGCAGCAGAGCCAGTAAGCAGAGCTTGGCCATCTCATGGCATTTCAGAAGGTCCATGGCAACTGGGGGGATGACCAGGTCAGGTCCATGAAGCCTTCCCTGCACCACCTCAGCAGCCTGAGGCAGTAAGATGAGGAGAATTGAGCAGAGTCCAGAAATCAACTGCTGACTATGCCAGTTGTTGGCCTGCTTAGGGCTCAGGGAGGTTTTGTGGGTGAGGTCCCATTATTAAAGAACACATGTGTGTAAGACATCAATAACAGCAGGCAACATGGAGCAGAGCAGAGAGCCAGAATGAGACCCACCTGCATCTTTACTGTGTAATTCTTGTACAGGTTGTTATCTCATATTTCTTATATTTACATTTTTATATAGTGCTGTAACCAGCACGTGCATGTTTACCTGTGCTAAGCCATGGTAACATAACTGCATCCGATGAGCCCCTGTGCTGGACAAGTGGAGTCACATCCTCAGTTGTCCTTAAATGTCCTGAGCTTTGAAGCAATCTGAGTGGTTCCCTACATCCCAACCCCTCAAAGGTCAGGGGTATATAAATGCAACATTCATATGGCCTAAGTACCTGTAATTAACAAATCAAGAACCATGGTATTTTGCAAACTACTTTTTCCATTTGAACAGTTTCGTCTATAAGCAACATTAAACCCTGGCATGTGGCCCTGAAGACCTGAGCTATGTATTGAGTGAGGCTTTAACCTGGAGGGCTGCTTATGGCCCTTGACCCTGGTTAGGCATTATTCCTAGCAGCAATCCCATAGGTAGTATTAAGTTTTCTGGTCAGATGCTATGCCTGGTGATCAGCCATTGCAATGCCTGGCCAAGGCATCTGCTAAGTCATTTCCCAAAGAGAGGAAGGGCTTATGTCCTGAACCATGGTAGTTTATATGGTCAGTTTTTGTTCATGCTCGCATACATATCACTGTGTGGTTAGCACCCCACAAGGGACAGTGCCCTATCTGTCATTCTTGAGCTGTCCAAGCTGGCAGCCAGAGCATCAGCGCCCTAAAGCTAGCCCAACTGTCTGCGCACACGTGTAGGGGCTCCATTTCAAATATCACAAATAATCACACTATCTACAACTCTGTCCATTGACTTGCCCTGCCTGTTCTGAGCTCAGGCCAGAGTACTTCTCCACTGGGTTAGACAGCAACTGCTGTCTGTTCTGGGCTTGGGACATAGCTAGATCCATCAGTGTATCTGGCATCAGCCCAAGGTCTCTCTGTCCTTTCTACATAAGGACGAGGGATGAGTCCTATAGTCCATCCTCCCAGATGGATCCCAGATGGCTACTAACAGGCTAGCAGAGAAAGAGACTCATTGTTGGGAATATGTCCCCCAATGCATAAGAGTGGAGCCTGTGCCACCCCACTCCTGAGAAAAGCTGTCCACATCCATACCCTGCCCTCCATCTGTCCTGTGATTCCTCAGAGGCATGCAGAGCAGCATACAATGCTGATGTTTCTTAATCAGGGAATACCAGCTCTTGACTGCTTTCTATAACTGTGACCAAAACCTGACAGGGTGCTTTTGCTTCCCCTATGTCTGCCATAGATGTCAGCCAAGTCCATCATCATTCACATTGATGGTGAGCATAAATGGCAGGGAAGAGTCAATGACTTTCAGGGCTTGCATCTGTGAAGAGCGGAGGGCAGCTGGTACGTGGGGCACTTGCCCACAGTAAAGGATCCTCTGTACTGTAAAGATCCTATAGGGGTCCTCCTCTGCATTTCATGACCTAGCCTAAACCCTATAGTGTGGACTCAAGTCCTCTTGTCCTGGAGCTCAGCCAGAGCAATCTAGTATGGCTCTAAGAAAGAGATTATGTACCCTGAAGACAGACTACAGGCCTCCCTCAACAGGGATCACAGAATGCCTGATAGTGCTTCCAGAGCAAAATGGAATCACTGGCAAGCTTTTCAGTCTCATTACAGTGTGTGTAGGTTGGAGGATACCCCACAGAAGCACGGGGTTTGGACCCTCTGACAGGACTCCTGTCTAAACAAGTGAGGAAGTATGTGAAGTGTATTGAAGCTACCTTGCCAGGGTTAAGGTGGAACTCTCTTTCCCCAGATCCAGCCAGAATTCTTCCCATTTCCCTGTGACCAAAGATTCACAATAATATAATCAAATAACTTTTGGGGACCTGAGGTCATATGAATCATTTGCCAGGTCCTTGAGAAAGGTGAACTACTCCCAGCTGTATTAAACAAGGGGAGACTAAGGCCTGAATAACATAAGCAAGAGCACATTATGAATTCTGCCTCCTGTCCAAGGGTTTACCACTGGTCAGCTAATTCCACAGACTTATACATAGGGACAGAAGTTAAGGCTGAGGGTTAATAATACCAACCAAATTTCTAAATGTGCTTTGGGGCCTATAATGAAGACATCTGCACTGCTCATATTCCTAGGGTAATAAGGTCAAGGCCAAGTCCACAGATGGAGAAAAGGAGTTGTCTCATATCTGCTGTGTCCGGGCTTGGGTAGAACTGTCATATCTGCTAGTTGCATTATCATTACCCCAGCATGTAGTGAAGAGCTGTAGCTGCCGTACAGAGACACACTGACATAGGCTCAGGACTACATGTAGTTACTATAAATAGTCAACTAATTCCTGAGTTCAACAAACTGTGATTATACACTAGAAATTGAGATTGGGGTGGGAGCTGGCTTGGACAGAGATTTCCTTTAAAGAAAACCTTTTAGGAAGAGACAGGGTATGTTTGAGATATTTGGTTTCAAATCACTATACATGTTTTAATACTTTTCATGTGTAGAGTACATTTGCTGAGCCCTAGAGAGGCATAATGGAGGTAATAGCAGCCAGCCAGGGCTGCGTGAGAATGTGAACGGCAAAGCCCACAGTGGACAGGAGCTTGGATGCAACTCTGCTTTTCCACTGAGAGGATAGCTGCTCTGCGCACCTGCGTGTGTGTGTGTGTGTGTGTGTGTGTGCGCGCGCACACATGCATGCACGCATGCACACACACACACACACACACACACACACACACACCTGGTGTTGACAGCAAAACGTCACAGCAGGTTCCAACCTATGTCAGAGAAAACCGCAGTGAACTGAAGTATTCTCCAGCTGGGCAGGAACATGTACCAGGTCTGCAGATGCTGCAAAACTGTTTAGCTGTCCCCTCACCCTCTCCTTCTACCCTGAAATTGATTTTCTAGTATGTGTGTTAAAATATCACAACTACCATATAAGAACCATACTTTTGGGGTGCTGTAGCCCATAAAGAGATACAAGTAAAGGACATCCCCAGCAGCCCAGTTTAGTGTGCTGTTCTTCCCATGCTGAATCTACGCTATGGCCAGCCCACTTCCTGATTTAGTGAATTGCAACTTCACTCCTGGCAGGTTGCTAGGATACTTGAAGTCTCTGAAGAAATGAAGAGGAACATGGGCGTGAGCTCAGGGCTGGAACTCATTACCTTGCCTCATGGACACCAGCTGCGCCTGGATATAATCGAAAGGTGAGCAATGCTATTCTCTGCTTTTCCCACCCTTTTCAACACCCTCTACGTTTCAGAGGGCAGAAGGAACAGCATTAGCCCTGTGTGCGTCAGAGTCATGTCTCTCCAGCTTGTGACTGCAAGTGACTCTTCTCAGAAGGCTGAGCCGAGAATTCCTGGAGATGCACAACCAGAGGGCACAGAACAAGTTAGGGACAAAGAACACTTTCCTGGCCCTGCTCCCAGAGTGGGAGGTGGAAAGAAGAGCCCTGTGCATGGCTCACAGGCATCACACATCTGACCAGCCTGGGGCCCCAGGCCCACTGGGCTGCAGAGGCATCTTGCTGCTCCCCATGGCCTCCAGCCCCACCTCAGGAGCTGTGGTAGCTGGGGGTGGGTAGGTATTGAGAAGGTTCCAAACATTTTCCTTGAGGGTTGGACAAAACATCTCCTGGGCCTCCAAAGTATGTCTGCTCCAAAGAATCTCTGCTGTCCTCTCTCAGAAATGAACAGGCATGAATAGGGATTTTTAGAAACTAGGCACACATAGCAAGGCATGTTTTTAGAAAACAAAGTATGGGTAAATTTCCCTACTTACTTCAAAAGCCAGCCTTTTTAATATATTAAAAACTTGATTTGGATAAGACCATCTTATCTTAAATTTTCTGTGTATACAGTAAATACCACAGTGGCTATAGCTGACTCCAGAGTTTCCCATGATGCTTTTGGTCACATCCCTACCCAGTTCAAGTATCTGCTCTGGCCACTGTGTTAGCCTCTATCACTTGTGGCTATTGGGCACCTGAAACATGACTGCTGAGTCTAAGGAATGAGAATGTTTATTACCACTTATGTGTAATTAGCCACATGTGGCTAGGCTCTTAGATGTCAGCCTCTTAGCAACACCCCATTTTAGACAACCTTCTTGGGATTGATACCACAGCTTCCAAGTTTCCTTGGTTTTGAACCCAATAAGACAACTCTGGTGTCACTATTGTGTAGGCCTTGCAACCCAAATGCATCCCATAGAAAATAGCCAGAATGTTGAAGACATACAAAGGGAGGTTAAGAGGAGGCCCATGCAGACTTTAAAGCACATCCATGTCTTAAGGACTGAAGAAAGTACAGATCCTACAACTGAACTGCCCTGTTTCCTGAGTCTAGCTTCCTCTCTCCTAATGCCAGGGGCTGGGCTTTCCAGTTCCACTGACTTTCTGTCTGTTGTAGTCAGGGCCAGTCGTCACCATTTCACTTTCACATTCTCCTGTGGTATTTTCCTTTAGCTAGAGCCTGAAAGCTCCCCAGAGCTCCCCAGATGCCAGGCCTCATGAATCTGAGCCTTATTTTACCGTGCTGAGATATGGGTTCTAGGCCCAGGCGATGGCCAGCAGGTTTGGGACTTCTCTCATGGCTGTTTTTTCACTTTCGTCAGCATCCTTTTTGTTTCCCCTCTAGATTTTGGCTGACTTACCCTGGAGCTAACAAGTGGTTTAATTAGTGTTTTGGTTAAGTAAAGGCTACAGTAATACAGGTCCTGAACAGCTCAGTGACAGCACTTTCTTGCCCTTGAAGATTAGATCTAACTACCAATGATTTCTCATTTACCAACTTACTTCTTCTGGGCACACTGAGCTGGAGAAGGTAACATTTGAGTGCCTCCTGCTGCTGACCTGTTGGCATGAATGCTAGACTCTCCCTCCTGAGTCATTCACTCCAGGGTAGACCTGGGCAAGTGGCTGTATTAATATATATTATAATTACTCCTCAGCTAACCACTGATACATGAAGTCTTACAGAAGGAGAGCGCCTGTCTTTTATCAAGGAGACTATTAAAATGTGGATTTAAAAAAAACTGACAAAAGAATTGGCATGAGACATTAATTTACTGTTATGAAAGACACCTCTATAATATTCTACTCCATGTTAATACTTTGTAAAAGGGTGCAAAGCTCTTCAACAGAACTATACTTGGATTCATTAATTGAGGAAGGTAAGAAATCAGAAAAAAAAAAAAAGATACATTGAGAAAAAGGAATAAGACAAATTGAGCCAAGACACAGGACAGAGATAATCGTGATTTAAAAAAAACCTGTTTATTGGATATCTGCCATTTTTGTAACTCCACACAATCTTTTCTTACCCTCACTCCCATTTTGTAGATGAAAAAACTGAGAAAAGGAGTTAGGTACCAGCTTCAGATCACACACCACAAGTAAACATCACAGACATTTATGTGCAAACATTGAGTGATGTTGGAACTCACTACTCATGTGAAAAACACTGGAGAGATTAGTAATGCTGTGTCTAGCTAAATCATTGCTTGCTACATTTTATTCAAGGAAGGCGAAAGGTAGACCTGCATACCTGAGCATGAAGCAGGGCATAGAGTGACATCCTAGACTGTAAATTTGCAATGTGGTATCAGAGCTTCAAAGGCAAGTTTTATTTTAGCAACCATCAGTTGAAAATTTACCTTCCAGCACTGATAGTATAGTCGGCAAAAAACTGAACGAAGACAATTTAGACCAAATATAATAAACTCCTGGTCCAGATTTACAGAGGGAAGAAAGGGGTCTATCTGTTTCCTGCCACCAGCCGACCCTGTTCATATTGGTCCTATTGTTATGTGCAGAAAAGGTCATCCTGCTTCCTGCCCCCTGCCCTGAGTCTGAGTTTGACCCAAGGTTCAAGATGAGAAAAGGGAGGACTGCTAAGGGAAGTGAGTTTATTAGGCTCTGACCTCATAGGCAGATAAATTCCTTCTTAGCAGTTCTTCAAACATTGTCCCCATAGCCATTAACTTTGTGGCCTCTTGACCAGGGTTTCAGAACATGTTCTCAACTCTGCTCTCCTCCTTTTTCCTGACGGGGACCTGTGTCATCTCCTAGAACTAAGTAGCATATATGCCCTTTCACATTTTTGTCCTTTCTGTGCCCCCATCCCAGGGGGCCCAGAGAAGGTGGCCCCAGACTTCACCAAGGATGGTATTCTCAGTGTGTGTGTGGTGGTCATGGGAGGGGGAGGGAACCTGGTGACTCTTGGAGCTTTCATGGTGCAGGGTACAAGGAGCCACACACTCCTGAGCAGCTCTGCCCCAGGAGATCTTCAGGCTCCCAAGGCCAGAGTTGAACCTGTCCTCGTCCAGCCCACCTTGCTTTTAGACTGCATTGCCCCTTCTGTGTCCTGGCCAGGGTCTTCCACAGTCTGCCTGCATGGCAATGGCCTCTGTTGAGATTGGCTCTCCAAAATGTCTGGCCTGCTAGTATACTTCACAGCAATAGAAGCAAATATGCCAAAGTAGTTCTAGTTCTGGTTGATTTGATGTAGCCTCCTAGTCCCATTAACCTGAGCCTGACCACTGATCACCTTCCTTTCAGACACCACACAATGGCCATTGGCACTGCAGTGGACATTCTGGGCTGCACAGGTACTTTGGAGGACCGAGTTGCCACCCTCAATAGGATCATCCAGGTGGCAGTGGAACTGAAAGATTCCATGGGGGACCTCTATTCTTTCTCAGCCATCATGAAAGGCCTGGAAATGCCACAGGTAAATTTTCATTTGCTTTGTGAGGCCCCTTGAAGAAGTCTGCACAGCCATGCTTGGCAAATCAGACCATCTTAGCCAATATTTAAAGGTAAATTGAATATTAGGGAACAAGCAAGAGGAATGTTCAGTGTTTCACCTCTATGGTAAGCACTGGATAATTGCTAACAGTCCACATTTTGGAAGGATTATGCTCATTAACATATATCGAAACAGCCCCTGTTCCTGGAAAATGGTCCAGGACAGGATGTTAAGCTCACATACGTTGTGTAATAATAACTGCTTCCATGTGGGTCACCTGGAAAGTGGCCTGTTTTGCAAGCCATTGGAGAGAAGTCCTGTGAGAGAATCCCAAAAGTGCTATGTTTCACAGTGCTGTCAGCCAGTCACCTGAAACAAACTCGCCTGTTAAAAACAACTTCTTGGCTCACCTACCATTCTAACTCCCTAATTAGAATTTCTAAAATCAGGCATTTGAATTCATCTGCACTGGCAGGATTTTTTTTTTTTTTTTTTTTTCAGATGAGTGTCAAACACGAAAACCTGTATTTCAAATCAAATAGGCCTTTTAGAGGAAAGTCATGTTACCTTTATGGCTCAGAATTACCTTTTCTGTTTCTATTCTTCCAAGCCCTAGGTGCTTGGAGCACCTCAAGTATGAGATTACAGACTCACAAACCTAAGCTCCAAGTAGTAATACAAAGATGCTGGTCATTTGGCTTGGCTGTTTCATAACCACAGGCTGTCTCTGAAATCACGCCAGGTGCTCACTGAAAATTCACTGTTGCAGCTGAGGAAGATAGCTACAATCACATCCCGCAAGTCAGCGCATGGCAGGAATGTAATTTCCTTAATTAAAAAGCAAGGCGTAGCGGCAGGCGCCTGTAATCCAGCTTTTAAGGCCGAGACAGGGGGATTGCTAGGAGTTTAAGGCCAACCTGCATTACATAGTGAGACCCAGTCTCAAAAAACAAACAGGCAAATAAAAAAGAAAAGATCCTCTTAAAAATAAGAAGCTGAGGGATGGTGAGATAGCTCAGCAGACTAAGTGCCTACCTAGGGAAATGTAGGGACTGGGGTTCGATCCCCAGCACCACATGCTGCGCCAGCCATGCCGCTGAGCACACTGAACCTGACTCCAAGACTGGAAGTGGTGGCACATGCCTCTAATCCCAGCACTGGGGAGGCTGAAGAAAGGAGGATCACTATGAATCCAAGCTGCATAGTGAGACCCTGCACACACACAAAATAAGAAGCTAAACAGTATCATCAGAGGCTTGGGGTTTCCATAGGAGGAGGGTGTCATTTCCAATTATAATGTTTCATTAGCTTTCAAATTCTTCTGATGACTTGAAATTTCATAAATACTTGAATTAAGCAATCCATAAATTTACCTATTTCCATGATATATTGATTTCTAATAAAAAATTTTAATATAATTTTTCATTCAGTTCTTAATTTTTATCGTATTTATTTTCCCTTATCAAAACTGCCTACAATTCTGATGGTAAATCTGTCTAGCCAGAACTTCCCTGAACATGAAGGGTTGTTTTATGGACCCCATATGGTTGCTATACATGATAGCAAATTCAGCAGTTAGGGACTTATCCCAACCACCCTAAGTTTAGTGGTATTCATTCCCCTCTAGCCATGTCAGATTTTTTTCCCCAGAGCCCCTCAGTAGTGAGGGGATACAGTCCTCTAGGGAGTTCAAGGCCCCGCTAGGATGGAAGTGGCACACCGGGGATGACTGAGCAGGAGTTCCACTTCAACCTCACATGGTCATCCAAAACCACTGGCCCACCACACACTATGACAGTAGCTTCCCCCAAACTTAGGGTTCCTTCAAAAAGCAGCGCTTCCAGGAGGGGGAGTACAAGAGGAGGCCTATAAGGGGAGGGCAGCATTATGGGTGGCCAGAGGAAGACCAGCCATAACCTAGCTACAGCAGTTCTTTCTTACCTTCCTCTTGGAGTACAGGGGTTTGTTAGAAGCTAAGGAAAGGAGTCTCAGCTCTGCTACTTTAATAGCTGGGCAAGTTACCTAATCTTTCCCATTTGTTTTTTAAGTACACATTTGCATTACATCGTGAATACTTTTATTATGTATGGTTCGTACATGTACATGACACATCTTATTTCTTATTTTATTTTCTTTTATTTATTTTGATACGGGGTCTCAATAGACAGGTCAGACTCGTAAGTGCCCCTCCTGTTTCAGCTTCCCCAGTGCTGGAGTAACAAGTGTGTACTACCACACCTGGTTTCAGGGCCAGCATAGGGTTCCAGGGGCTGACACAGCATAGAGTACTAGGGATCAAACTCAGGTCCTTACACTTGCCAGGCAAGTGCTCAGATTGCTGGGCTATTTCCCCGGCCTAACCTGTCTTGTTTCTTTTTATGCTCCCTTCCATTCCTCCCTACATCTCATTCCTCTTCACGTTTGCCAACAATCTATCCTTCAATTGTCTATAGTCTGTCTTTCATATTGTTCTTCAATTTATCATATGATTTTTAAGGTTGTGTGTCTGATTTCTTTCATTCAACAGGACGGGAAAATTTTTTTAACAGGTGTACCTCAGGCAGAGGAGTAACATCTAAAACATACAAAGAAACAAAAAACAAGAGACTCCCTCCACTTTTTATTATTAAAAAATAATACCCAACCAAAAAGAGGGTGGCAAATGTATAGAGATTTCTCAGACAAAGACACACAACTGGCCAATAAGTACATGAAAAAATGTTTGCCATCACTGGTCATTAGTAACATGAAATTTAAAACAACACTGAGATTCTGTCTTATTCCAGAAAGAATGGCTATCATGAAGAAATCAAATAATAACAAATGCTGGTGAGATGGTGGGGGAAAGAAGCCCTCCTACATTGTTCGTAGGATTGTAAATGAGTATAACCACTATGGAAATCAGTATGGAGATACCTCAAAAAACTAAAAACTAGAAGTTCTATGTGACTCAACTGCTGTGTTCCTTTTCTAGGAATCTTCCCAAAAGAGTTAAAGTCATATTACATGATACATGCATACCTATGTTTATAGCAGCGCAACTCCTAACAGCTAAATCTTGAAAGCAGTCTTTGTATCTTTGAACAAATGAATGGGTAAAGAAAATGTAGTATTTGTACACAACAGACAAGTATTCAGACATAGAGAAGGATAGAATTGAGTCATTTTCTGCATTTTGGTCTATAAGACCAAAATACCTGCCTCATAGGGGCAATGTGAAGATAAATGAAATTCTTCAGAAAACTTACATAGAGTTGGCTTTCACTCTTTCAATACCAGTGCCCACCCTGCTTATATGAAGAAAACTGAAAAGACACTTAGGCTTGCTGGTTTTATGGCATGAAGGGGAGACCATTCATCTGAAGACAGTTGAGTCAGTGGCATGTGCCAGTGTTGGCTGTTATTCAAAAGAGTCAAAAAGGAAGGAGCTTTGGCACCATGTGGTCAGGACAGTGTATCTGTCTCAGACGCTGTGTCCAAGCATATCCTCCCATTAGTACAGCCTCTACATGGAGTGCTCAGTAATGCCTATGTACTCTTTGGCCTGGAAGTTCTACTTCTGCTAACTTATCTTCCAGATATTTTCACTCATGTAAAAATTTACAAGGTGATTTTGTAATTGTAAAATGTTTAAAACTTTTACCTACAGAGACTAAGCTATGGGTAGTCCCTAGATACATTATATATGAATTTAACAAAATAAGGTTGTACTTACATATGTACTTATGTGACACAATTTTTAAGCAAGGGAAGTATCTATAATGTGGTATGTATTGATTTCTTTTTAAGAGTATACAGATGCACATATTTAAGCAGAGTTCTCTTTGAGATGGACCACTACACCAATTCAGCATAGGATAAGGAGGGGGACTTTATACTGTTGCTTTTCACATTTTTACCATGTGTACCCATCATATTTTAAAATATAAGCAGAAAGCTACTTTTTAAAAAATAGCCTTTTCCGAAATGATACCACCTTTCTTTCAGATCGTAAGATTAGAAAAGACGTGGACTGCCCTGCGGCACCACTACACCCAAACGGCCATCCTCTATGAGAAACAGCTGAAACCTTTCAGCAAAATACTGCACGAAGGCAGAGGTGAGTGCGAGGCCGCGGCGAGAGCCCGCGGGCTGCCCAGCAGTGTCCAATTCCCTAAAGAGATACCTGTGCAAGGCATCTAATGAGACCTGGCAGGAGGCCCCACACTGTCTGCAGCACTGCCGTTGGTTCATCAAGGCTTCTGTTGGGGGAAAGCATCATTCGTAGAAGGTTTGCAGTTGCTATGAGACAACCCCACTCACCTCATTCTGTGATTAGCTTTCAACAAAATAAGACAAGGAAAACTTTACTCCTTATTCTTCAGAGTCCGCCTGTATCCCCCCAAGTAACATATCCGTCCCACTGCTGATACCGCTTGTGACCTTAATGGAGCGTCAGGCTGTCACTTTTGAAGGAATTGATATGTGGGAAAAAAATGACCAAAGCTGTGAAATTATGCTGAACCACTTGACAACAGCCCGAAGCATGGCAGAGGCTGCGGACAGCTACAGGATAAATGCCGAGAGGGTCCTGGCAGGTAGGACTTGTTTTTTGTAAGCTTCTCTCTGCTCTGTAGAATGAAAGAGTAACAGCACAGATGCCCTTCATTAGTAAAAATACCAGGGGGAAAGATTAAGGCATCGGAATTCCATTTCCCACACAACTGAGTCCTGGAGTCAATTCCAAACAACTCAAATACCTTTCTTCTTTCTTATGTTGTTATGTCAGTGAATAAAGAGCAACACAGGGTCAAGAAAGTATTAATATGCCTACAAAGTAAGACTGGAAAAGGTTGCAAGCTACCATGAGGTGTTTTATCTAGACTGCATTTACTCGTATTCCTCTTCTCCCAGACACACTGGCAAGTGAATTCCCCTGCATCCAACATATCCCAGAACTTTCCCATAAATACTACAGTAATAGAACACAGCTTCCTCAGTTGGTTTCGTAAACCTTTATGACAGACATGGTAGGCATTTCAGCAACAGGCAGTAAGAGAGTATACCATAGAAACACTTAGGAAAAGTAACTGATTTGGTCTGAGATGCAGGCAGAGAGTCGTCAGCATGTGGTAATAACTTCCAGCAGAAAAGTACCTCCACCTTGGTTGTTACAGTACAGAGCCATTCACCAGAAGACAGATGAAAAAGGATGGGAATTTCAATCAGAGGTATAGAAACAGAGAGTGGGTACAGCCTTCCCTGTAGGGGTGTGGCACAAAAGGATTTAAATAAGAGGATGCCACCTAGTCAGATTTACATTTTAAAGTGAATCACTCTGGTGTGGAGAAATGCTGGGCAGGGGGGTGAGGGCTTAGGAAGCAAACACTAGAGGGAGGGCTTTCCCAGAGCAGTTATCAGAGATGACCCTGTTCTCTCCCTTCTACATAATTTTTAAATCATGTCTTCAAGGGTTTACATGTTGATCCATAAGGTTAGGAGCTACATGGGATGAAATGAGTTAGACCCACTCATTTCATCCTAAAAGAAAGCTGTTGCCTCAGAACCCCCAATGGGAGACTGAGCAGTTTGTACTGTGTCAGTTGCAAGTTTTAGTACCAATACCTGTTGTTACTCATATTCTCCATTTTGGCAGTGTGAAACTCAAACAACAAAAGCACACAAGCCAACAGATACTAGAATGCCTACTTTTTTGTGCAAGCTAATACTGTATTTGGGTGGACTTGAGAAAAATGTGTTTAAAGCTGCTATACAAATCACTTTAAAGATAGCTGACAGAACTTTTCACTTGATCCTGTCACAAATTTATGTGACAATTCCCAGTGCTGGGAGTGATTAGATTTGTTCACCAGCATCAAGCTTGAGGTAAAGGGTTCAGAGCACATTAACTGAATAAACAGAAATTACTTGCATCTGATTGGTTATTCATGAATGACATTCTGCTGTCCTCTGGAAAGCACATGTTCTTTCCACAAGCAAGAGCCTGTGAAATAACATGAATACTTTTAATGACAAATTTGTTGGGCAATAATAATAAGGGATAAGAATGACATGACTCTAGTTAGCTAACTCACCCCCTCTTCCTATAGAGCCACCTGAGCATCTTTGACTTTAAGTAGGCCAGAACAGAGTTAGGAAACCGGAAATCTTTCACACTTCCAAACTGGACAAATGTAGCAAGATAATTCACTAATTAGAGTATAACTGTTCAACAAATGATCTTCAATCTTTACCTTGTAGTATGCACAATAATTAATCCAAAATAGATCACAGATGCAAGGGCTAAAGTACAGCATAAAGTTCTGATAAGAAAACATATAAGAAATTCATTGTGCCCCTGAGTTAAGCAAATGTTTCTCAGGACACAAAAGCATAAACCACAACAGAAAACACTCATAAATAAAAACCTAGTTTTGCTCTTAAAATCACACCATTAAGAAAGTAAAAAGGTAAGATAGAGATTAGGAAAAAATATTTGCTAACTGTGTATCTGATAAAGGACACAGCTAGATTACACAAAGATGACTTAAAACTCAATGAAAAGATAAGTAAATGAAAGATTTGGAACCTTCAAATGATGTAGTTATAAATATAAAATGGTAAAACTATTTTATAATAACAGCATATGACAGCCCTCCTGATATACACACCCATACTGGGAATTGAACCCAAGGCCTTCATGCTGCATTATGCCCCCAGCCTTCTCAAAATTTGAGACAGAATCCTCCTAGGTTGCCTAGGCTGAAGCTTTTGGACCTCCTCCTTTATTTTTGCCTTCTAAAATCCTGGGATTACAAGTGTATATGCACACTCTTGCCATGTTATGACAATTTCTTTAAAAGCATACACTTCCTATATGACTCAGGAATTCTGTCCCTACAGAAATAAAGACACATGTCCACAGACGGTTACACAAATGTTGACATTATTCACAGCAGCCAGAAACCAGAAATAATCCAGATATCCCCCACTTAGTAAAAGGGTACACAAAATCTGATATATTCATATAAATGACAACTAGTACTAAGAGAAATGAATTATTAATAAGATAATTTCACAAATATGTTAAGTGAAAGAGGCTTGCTAGAAAAGTTTGTATTGTATAATTCCACTTATATCAACTTTCTAGAGAAGGTAAAACTGTAGCAACAGAAGGTAGATGTTGGCTGGCTGACTGGCACTTGGGGAGGAAACCAGATGATGTATTTTAAAATTACATATTTACTATCATTAATAAACTACAAACTTACCATCATAAAATGCACAGATAACATACACAGGGTAGGGTTGGGGAGATAGCTCAGTGGTCTAAGCACCTGCCTGGCAAGCACACAAAAGCCAAGTTTGATCCCCGGTACCGCATGCTTTAGTAACGCCAGAACCCCAGACGTACCATGCCAGCCCTGAAATGTGGTGTGGGGGCACACACCTGTAATTGCAGCACTGGAGAGGCTGAAACAGGATCACGAGTCCAAGCTATGTTATGAGGCCTTGTATCAATAATTAATTTTTTTTTAAAAAGCAAGTTTTTAGTTATTTTTAACACTATGTTTTACACAGGACTGAAATTAATTTGTTTCTTTTGTTTTGATTAGGCTTCCAACCAGATGAAGAAATGAATGAAATCTTTAAGACGGAATTTCAAGTGCGATTACTGTGGGGCAGTAAAGGTGCAAAAGTCAATCAGACAGAAAGATACGAGAAATTCAACCAGATTTTAACTGTCCTTTCACGTAAACTGGAACCTCCTCCTGTAAAGCAGGCAGAGCTTTGAAAATTCTGGAAAACTTTCTGATATTATTTCAAGGTTTTCCAGTTTCTTCTTTAGGAAAGCTTTTCATTTGATAATGCAATATGGAAATGATGATAAAAAAAGCTTTTAATATCCATGTGATATTAAACATGTAAATTGCACAGAATACACTTATTTATGAATTGTTTAAAATTACTACTGATTTTTACATGAATGATAATTTATTATTAAGGTAACTATTGTGAATGTTGATTGGCAAACTTAAGAGAAGCCTCAAGTGACTGGCTGGTCACTTTCCGTTATCATGGTATTTGACCATTTAGTTTGAACTTCCTGTCAGATAACTGTAAATAGTTTAAAAGCATGAAACATTTGAGAAGGTGTAGGTTGTATGATACTTTAAATAAATATGAAAATGTACATAGTCATGAATGAAAATATACCTTTTGTGAAACAATTCTATTGTCTCACTGATATTTGATAACTCACATGGTGTAATTCTATCTCCCAGCCTCTGCAAGCAGTTCCTTCTCTAGCCACTATGTTCTTTTTATTTTTATTTTTTGCTTGATGCTGGTTATCGCTACACAGTTCAGGCTCATAGTGATCCTCCTATCTCAGCCTCCTCAGCACTGGGGTTACAGATGTGTGCCACCACACTTAGTTTCAGGGCTGGCACAATATGCAGTAGTGGGGATCCAATTCAGGACCTCATGCTTGCAAGGCAGACGCTTATGCTGTCAAGTTATCTGTCCAGCCCATTAACCACTATATTCTGATGGTTAATCAAAATTATTAAAAAAGGCATAAAATTTTTAATTCACAATATTAATCGTCATTAGGAAAACATTATTAATTGACTACAGATGCTATATTACAACCTGGTCATCTAAAATATGCCTACTAGAACCAAGTGTAACAGTTTCACAGTGGTCAGGTTTTTTTTTTTTTTTTTTTGGGTGGGGGGGTCAATACTGAGACTCGAACTCAAAACCTCATGCTTACCAGGCAGGTGCTATGCCACTGAGCTATGTCCCCAATCCCTTTGTCATCTTTTTAATACAATGCAAATATTAATTTCAATTCCTACATTCTATTTCCATTAATGTATCATAGAATAGATACATATGATACATATGCCTAGTCAAGGCACCATCACATTTTTTTGTTGAAAAAATCCATGTGTACTTCTACTTTGGCAATATTCTGGTTTAAATGCTTTAAGAAAGCCTACTCATTAAAAACTAAGTCTTTGTTTTGTTTTGTTTTTTTTGTCTTTTTGAGACAGGGTCTCGCTATGCAGTTGAGGCTGGCCTTGAGCTCACTTTTGTAGCCCAGGCTGGTCAAAAACTAAGTCTTGAATACATGTTAATCAATATTTTAAGGCTTGACAGAATAAAACCAAAATCCCCAAGAAATGTCCCCTCCAGCCTACCTTCCACCTCACCTGCAAGCTTTTCTCAACTTTTAAAAAAAATCTTTTTATTTACTGATTTGGTACAGGGTTTCACTATACAGCTCAGACTCACAGTGATCCTGCTGTCTCAACCTCCCTAGCACTGGGATTATAGGCATGCACCACCATGACTGATTTTGGTGGCTGGCACAGCAGCAAACCATATGGTACAAAGAACCAAACTTGGATCCTTGCAGTTGCCAGGCAGGCACTTAGACTGCTGAACAATCTTCCCAGCCAGCAAATTTAAATCAACTCCCCAAGAAAACTTAAAAGACCTGAGTAGACCTGCAGGCCAACACTCGTGACAGTTCAATGAGAAGCAGAACGTGAAAAGTATCCATCAATTGGGATCCTTAAGAAAGGCCCATGTTAATGAACTTGGGGGGGGGGGTCAATATAGCAGCAGAAGGTTACTGGGTACCTTAGTGCTCTTCACAAAGATAGAACCAATAGGATATTTATATAAATATGTAGATATATGAAGGTAATAGAGGAACTGGCTTACATGTTTATAGTCTGACAAGCCACTGGCAAACTGTAGCATAGGTTGGTACAACTATAGTTATCTTGATGGTGTAACTTTTAAAATTTATTTTTACTTTTTTTTAGCACATCTTTGTAGCATGTAATTGTAGACTGATGAGCATTTTGAAAGGCAGAGTGTGATGGACGGGGCCCAGAGGCAGCTGCAGTAGGGCAGCTTCACCTGTGGGTTATTTATTGCTTTCTCCCTTTCTCGAAATGCTATTGGTTGACCCCTGAGTGAACCCTAGGATGGAAGCTGATGGAGGTCTTGGTTGTACTCGTGACTAAGCATGTGGCCCTCCTTGACTTTAATGAGACCGTGGTCACATGAGTGCCTCAGCACATGGTTCTCCTTTGCTGGGGTGATTGTGCACAAGACCACGCTGACTATCCTGAATAAAGCTGAGTTGTTTCAGAGGTTCTTTGCTCACTGGGGAGGGAATCTCAGTGAGTCCTCCGAGCTAACTTCATCGGGTCTTCTCGTCATTTCTTTCAGCACCAACATAGTACATTACAACATGTAATGATTATGTTCACTGCAGGGGATTAATGTATGTATATAACACATTTCAACCTCTAATCTCAATCACAAGCTGGAAACATCACATGAACAAAAGTGAAGACAGAGTTTCAGACCCCCTTTTATTTTTTCTGGCTATCATATATACATACTGAAATCCAAACAAATAGGCCAAAGGACATATATAACATGTAAGACAGTGAAGTCAAGGTATACTTTTAGATATGTTGTGTACACTGGCTATACTTTTTCTCTATTTTCCTATTATATCTTATTTCATAATTATGTAAGGTTTCTTTTTTTTTTTTTTTTCCCCAGAAGAAACACCACGTAGTCTCTAAACTTGTGTTTCTGAGTTACTTAACATTATGGTGTCAAGGTACATCTATTTTCTAAAGTTTATCTGTTTTTATGGCAGAGTAGCATTTCATTGTATATAAATACCTTTTTCTTTTTTGTGTGTGTGGTACTGGGTACTGGTACGCAGGAACCTATGCTTGCCAGGCAGGCACTTATTCTGAGCCTTCTCTCCAGCTATATATTTTTAAATCCATTACTCTGTTGATGAACATATAGGCTGTCTCAAAAACTTAGCTATTATAAATTGTGCTGCTATAAATATGGGTATGTATACATCTCTGTGGTATGATGTGCTTAACTTTTTTCTTTTTGTGGGACCGGGTTTGAACTCACTACCTTGCACTTGCCAGGCAGGCACTAGTGCCACAGCGCTATCTCCCAAGCCCCTAATGTACTTAACTTTTTGGAAAGATATCTTACAGGGGAATAGCTGGGTCAAATTGAACTCCTTTTAGTTTTTTGAGGAATTTCCAAACTCAGTGTCATAGTGGTTGTATCAGTTACACTCCCACCAACAGTGGAGAAAGGTTCCTTTCTTCTGACAACCTCACTATTGTCTGATATTGATTTTTTTTAATGCATTTAGTATGGGGTCTACAGGGTCTCACTACACAGATCAGACTTGTGATCTTGTTTTCAGCCTCCCAAGTGCTGAGATTACAGGCATGCACCACCACACCCAGCTTTTCAAATAAATAATCTTAAACTGTACTTTGATGTCCTAGAAAATGAGAAAGTCAATCTCAAAGCCCAAGAAGGCAGGAAATTATAACCATCTGAGCAGAAATTAATGCAATGGAGACAAAGAATTAATGAATCAAAGAGTTGGTCTTTTAAAAGAACAAATAAAATTGATAAACTCCTAGCCAACTTTATCAACAAAGGAAAGAAAAAAAATTCAAAGTCATGCAATAAGGAATGAAGAGGGTAAAATAACTACAGCACCTATAGAAATTCAGAAGATCATCAACAAATGTACTTCCAAAGTCTTTACTCTTATAGTATGGAAAATAAAAGAAATGGATAGATTCCGACATACATATGATTTACCAAAGCTGAATCGAGAAGATATAAAAATTTTGAAAAACCAAGTAACAGTGAATAAAATTGAAAATGTAATAAAAACATACAAACAAATGCTCAGGTCCTGATGAATTCACAGCCGAATTCTACAAGAAGTTTTGGGAAGATTTAATGCCAATTCTTCTCAAACTCTTCAATTAAACTGAAAGAGAAGCAATTCTCCCAATCTCATTCCTGGAGGCAAACATTATTCTGACAGCAAAGTGAGAGAAAGATCCAAATAAAAAAAGAGGACTGCAGGTTAATCTCTCTTATGAACATACATGCAAAAATTCTCCGTAAAACACTAGCAAACAGAATAAATCATCAAGACCTGTTCCCACATATTTAGGACTTGGTAGCTCAAGTGCTACCCCAGGATGGAATCAAGGACCAGGGTAGGCTGGGGAGTGGGCTTTAGGAAGCAGGACTGGTGGGGGGAGCACTTTTAGCTACAGAGGCTCCAGGGGACAAAGTGGGCATAAAGAGGAAAGCAAAGCTCATTAGCAGACATGCTGGACTCAGGAGTATCTTGTGAGGGAAAAGAGAACTATGGGAGCTGCATGCACAGAGGCCCAAAGGTAGGCACATGCCAGGAAGGCAGAGATGGTTCCATATACATAAATCCATAAATCTGACACACATCAACAGAGCCAAAGATAAAAATCACATGATCATCTCAATAGATGCACAAAACACCTTTGACAAATTCCAAGATTTCCTCAGGATAAAAACTCTTCAGAAAATTATAACCAATGGTCTTCACCTGAACCTGACAAAAGCCATTTAAGACAAACCAACCATGAACATCATACTAAATGGGCAAAAATTGAAAGCCTTCACTTTAAAATCAGTAATAAGGATGCCCACTGTAACTACTAATCAACATACTTCTGGAAACATTAGCCAGAGCAACTAGACAACAGAGAAAAATAAAAGGAATAATGATTGGAAAGGAAGAAGTGAAATTATCATTATTTGCAGATGATATACTTCACATAGAAGACAACAAAAATTTCACCAAGAGACTTGTAGATTTAATGATGACGTTCAGTACTATAGTAGCATACAAAAATCAACAGTCAAAAAACCAATACATTCTATACATAAACAATGAACGCACTGACAGAGAAATTAGGGAAACCACGCCTTGCACAGTAACATCCAAAAAAGGGAAACGCTTAGGAATCAATCTCACAAAATAAGTTTTATATAGTGAAAATTTCAGAGAGAAAAGAGATCAAAGAGGATTTCAGAAAATGGAAAAATGTTCCTTGTTCTTGGATAGGAAGAATCAACATTGTGAATATGGACATACTCCCCAAATTGCTATACAGATTCAATGCAATTCCAATTAAAATATCATTAGTATACCTCACAGATCTAGAAAAAAAAATATCCCTAAAATTCATCTGGAACCATGAGAGACCTAAAATAACAAAAGCAATCCGGGGTAATAATGGAAAGGCAGGAAGCATTACAATCCCTAACTTGAAATAACACTATAAAGCTACTGATAAAATAAGCAAGGTACTAAAGAAAACAAACAAACAAATGAGCATGCCTGAGGCTCCATGGAACAGTTTAGAAGATGCAGACATAACTACCAAGACACTCAGCCACTTTCTCTTTGACAAAGGGGCCAAACATGTTAACTGGAAGGTAACCTCTTTAATAAATGGTGCTGGAAAAACTTGCTTTGCACATACCAAAGGCTAGAATTAGACCTATGTCTATCACCACGCACTAAACTACAATCAAAATCAGAATTAAATACTAAAACAGAAACACTAAATCTGAATACAACTTAAAGGAGACAGAATTCCTTTCTGCAGCCATTGTTACTGTTACTCCTCCCTTTTGCTCTTTGTTCTTTGCCACTGCCATGAAAGGTTGCTCTCTGTCAAGTGCTGCTCTCTACTTTGGAGCCAACTGAGTATGGACTAAAACTCTGCGAGCTAAGTAACTCCTTCCTTCATTTTGAGTGTTAGGTACTGTTATGGTTTGTGTATAGGTGGCCCCTCAAAGCCTCATACAGTCAGTCATGGGGCAGCTTCTGGAATTTGTAACTGATTATTGTGAAAATGGGTGCTGCATCTGCCCTGGGGCAGGTGATTTGCATTTCAATGTAAGGTACAAAGAGAAGTTAGCTGCTTGAGCTGCTGCTACCTACCTCTCCTTGCTCTCACTCTTAGCTGCCACTGTGAAAAGCTGTTTTCTGCTATGTGCCTCTCTGCCTTGGAGCCAGCTGAATATGGACTGAAACCTCCAGTAACAGTGACCTACTTAAGCCTTTCCTTCCTTCATCTCGAATGGCAGGTGTTTGTCCCAGCAATGAAAGGAGAGTAACTACGACACCAGGTAACTCATGCCCCTACAACTCTACACATGAAACTGCTAGCTCTTTCAATGGTGTATCTCTCCCAAATCATAGTCATTAGCTTACTAATGTTCTGCCTAGCACCTGAAGAGAAGGGACACACACACAGCTGATAACCACCACCACTTCCCTTCACCAGACAGCACAGTACCATATGGGTACTGGTGCTAAATAGACAACAATCCCTCTCCTCACACACACCTCAAATGCACAAGGCAGGCCACTTTTCCCCACAGAGAATAGTACCCCCTAAAACTTCTGAAAACCATCTAAAGGACAATACCACATTGTCACAAGAGCCTATTCTATCATCACCTGTACCTGTCTCCCTGACCACCACCTAAGTGTAGACTTGGACTTTGTACACTTTGAGCAATATAAGAAATTTCTTTAGAGGATAAATGAAGTAAGGATCTTTGAGGTTGTTCAAGCTCTTCTCACATCAAAGGGCTCATGAACAGAAAAGGTTCCTCAATACCTGAAGTAAGTAATACAATAAACCCTTTAGCCTTGTCTCCACTGCTGGCATATAAGATGCCTTCATAACTTGCAGTGTCATATGGAAACAAAACTCTTTAAGATTAACCAGTGTTACTATTTTTCTACATTGCTATTTTTACCAGTCAGCATAGAAACATTTTGACAGCATTCACTACAGCTTTATGTCTTATCAGTATGCACTAGCTAAATATCACATATCGTGTCTTTACAAACATTATCCTTTCAGAGCTGAAAAACAAGGAAAACATGAGAGTTAGAAAAAAATCTATGCAGTAAAACTATAAAGAAAAACAAAACAAACTCAAATGTGAAGTTAACAGCTAGTCTTGAAGAAGAATTACCTTCTTGAAGGAGGTAATTTTTCATTTCTTAAACTGGGTTACCCATTTGCTATGGTTCATAACATACATGCACATATTTTCCCCAAGAAACTTACTTCCTGGGTTGATAGTCTGAGTTTACCAAATCATCTCATCACAACTACCCACCACTCTCTACAAAAAATTATCACCATCTTATGAAAATGAATGAGAAATTCTGTCCAACTGAAATTGTGCTGAAATGAAGACCTTATCTTGGATATCTTCATTTATATCTAAAGAAAGGAATAAGGTTAATTTGATGGGACTTTTTCTTATAAACAGAGGTCAACCGTCCATTAACATTTCTTCCAAATGCTAAACATTATCTACTACATTTAATGGTTACCTCCAAAATTTCTTAGAATTTACTTTCCAAAGTTTATTTTCACCTATTCCCCAATCTTTTGCATCTAGTGGCCTTCCTGTACAACAAGCCTGAATTTATTTTCCTTTTGTTAATATTGTTGTAAGATCTTGGTTTAGATAGGTCTTGTGCTCCATTTTTGGAATAGCACATAACAATACAAAATAGTAACAAGTCTTCTCTTCCAATTCTAGTTCCTTGAGTTTTTCTATGTAACATGTATCAATTTTGTTTTTTAAAAATGCAACTTTCAGCATAAATGGGCTAAAAGCCTTTTTCATTGCCTTCAACTATTTTTCCCCTCCGACCTTTCATTGATCTGCATCAGTAACATTTGACACTTTTCTCACTTTGTTTTCTGTGTTCTTCCTTCTAAGTTTAGCACTGATCAATAACTTTTCATCTTAATAACTGCAACCTTCCATTGCTCAGGATCTACCACTAGTTTTATTATTTTTGGATTTCTAAAAGTTTGCAGTGTTAGTTTCACATGTGCCTTCTGAAATTGGACTTCCTAAATCTTATATATACTTATGTGTCAAAATTATAGTATCCCTTCCATGCTCTGAAACACCAGGCAGCACAGGTGTCCTCCCTAACTGAATAAGAATAGAGCAGAAACACAGGAACACTGGCTAGTATGTGGCAGCTAGATTGGGCTATATGGCACAAGGGCAGCGCTTATGGGTATAAAGGATAAAACTCTATAAAAAGACAGCCGGTGTAATGTGGCTATTGTTGAACAAGGATAAATCCAAATTATCACATGCAATTTAAATTTTTTATAAAGAAATATCTATCATTTCTTTTGTGAAAGCTTGAGAAACACTAATGCCAGAATAAAATTTCTAAACCTGCTTCCAAAAAGGTTGCCTCACTTCAGGAATACATTGTCTACTTTGTATTACCTAAATTTTAGTATATTCAAGAACAAAATTATTATACCTCTTTGGTTCACATAGTAATAAGAGATATACACTTAACTCACCATGAAAAGATTGTTTTATTTCATGAAAATATTTTCAAGAGAACACTATCTTTAACAAAGCCTTTACCATTAAGAAATCAACATGTGCACAAAGAGTAAAAATTACTGAAAAATTAATTTTTTAGGACAATTCACATGTTCAAAATTTAAGAATGATTTAAGAATGTGCAAGTACAAATGTATTTTATATTGTAATAACCCATATACAGGTCTCACTATTCCACATGAAGGAACTTGCCTCCTACGGAAGCAAATCCTGCTTTTAGAAAAACAAACAGTAGCTTGAAAAGAACAGTTAGTCCTTACAAGAAAGCCTTAAACTTTGCCCTCTGTGGCTGGCAGCCAACAAAACATAAGCACTTCAGGCTTTGTACAGAAGACAAACACAGCCAAATCACATTTCCTTCTCATTGCTAATCTTTAAAATAAAAATAGCACTAGGTTTTAAAACTACTTCATGTAGTATGTCAGTATTGAATAATATCACATTATATAAATAACCCTGTAACAAGATTCAATATCTAAACTTTATAGTTTACTAGCCTCAAAGGTAATACACTATAAGTCAGCTGTGTAACAGTGGTATACTTGCTCTTATGAAAGCATTAACACAATTGTCATTTAGCTTTAGTATGATTCAAATAACACTGGGAAAATTATTAAAAGCCACACAGCTTCTAAAATATTGCTTAAAATCCAATAATACACAAACCATTTCACGTTCTTTTTCTCCCCTCAATACATTAAAGGACCAAATTAAAGAAGTTTTAGTGGTATAAATAACTTCCCCCAACCCACATCCCTATTACAACACCACTAAGAAATTAGTTCAGATACAAGTCATGAACAAAATCACAAATGTGAAGCAAGGACAACATGAGCAATAAGAGCACTAAGAACAATTATATTTACAAGTATAAACATACAGAAATTTCCACTTTACAAGTAAAAGTGCACATAGATCATTACAAAGTTTCACTAAATATTATCTGGTTCAAACAAAAGCATCACTTGGAAAGAGACTATATCATCATAATAATCAAATTAGTTCTTCATAATCCTAAATTAAAAGACAATAAGGAGATCCATAAAACACTAAGTAAAATAGACAGGGACATGTCTTTAGTTTGATGCATAAATTGGAAGATGCACCATTGTACATGGTAGAGCTCCAAAAGCCACCTACCAAGGCTACATTGGCAGCTGTAGCAGTGCTGAAGAGTTAAAGGAGGTCGTGCTGAGCTGACACATAAAGCCCTTTGTGGGATACTGTAGTGGTAGTGGTAGTGTTGGCAAACAACAGATTTAGGCACTCTAGTTTAAGGCAGCATTAGAATGGAAGCAGCTGACTTCTGACAACAGTCCTTTGTCTTGAGTTGTTGAGTATCTTCTGTGTTTATTATGCCAGGACTTCAGTGCTAACTATAGATTCTTCCCAGAAAGATGCTGAAGATGTGTCACGCTTCAAAGAGCTTTTTCCAATGGGTGGTAGGCTAGAGCAGACATGTTTTTTCTTATCATCAAAATTTCAGGTTCACGGACTAGGTCTTCATAAGCCAAAACTGGAATGTTTTGCAGTGAGGAAGGTATAGCAGCATACACAAATACTAATATGGAAGTATTAGTGCTAGACATGTTGGACAAAGTGATTTGTACTACAAATGTGAAACAAAACAAAGGCTTTGACAAGAACAAGAGATTATATAAAGACATGCCTGAAAAAAATCTAAGTCCAGTCACTCTAGACATGCAACAGGAAGTTAAGCAAGCACGAAAGTGGAGCAGGCAGACACTAACAAATGACAAGGATGCTAACAGACAATGGCTCTAAACACCAAATGAAACAGAGCTGGGCAGAGATGGTCCTATTGGGACAGCCAAGTATAAGACAAATTTTATATGACAGCTCTGCATTCTTTCTAACTTGGACATCAGTAAAATAAATTGAAAAAGGATTAGCCATTCTAGGCTTTTTTTCTTTCTTCCATGTGAATAACTGTGAACTAGGAATTTAAGGTTTGGAATTATGATTTTTTTAAAACAATGTATGGATATGCTAATGAAGTTAGTAAAAAATAATTATGTCTGCATGCAACCATGCAACTTGCTTCTCTTGCTCTCTGAGCCTGATAACTCTAATACCCTCCCCCCAAAAGCAGCTGCATGTAACCTCCTTCAACATCTTGCCCATTTCCTCAGAAACCCTCTTCAGGAACCTGTAGTCCAGGAGGAAAAAGAAAAGAAAAATTACTGAAGACCTTTGGTAAGACCAAAAGCGGTGTTCAGTTTAAAGTATCTGCCCCAAATGTCTCTAAAGTCTCCCCTCACTTCCCCACACAACTCAGTGATCACACAACTGATGCTGCATGATCCTTGACTGCACAGTGTTTCCAACAATGCTGATTACTAAAATCTAATGGAAAAATAATCTGTTAAGTGATGATCAGCTAAACTCAGCACAAAATGATTATCAGTATCTTCCTTCTACTCAGTCAAAACAACTGTTTTTCTTCTAAGTAAGCAATAGCTTATCCTTCCCTTCCATTGAAGATTTCCTTGGTCTTCATAGATTTAGAATCTATTTTCTTTTGCGTAATTGCTATATAGCTATTAAAATGATAGTCCCAAAAGATATTTTCAAAATTAAAAAATACAAGCATGAGTTTCATTAGGAAGGAAGTTTATACATTATTGAAAATTATCAGTAATCCTAAAAATTTTTCAAGTATCAAAAGAAAACTATTCACATAAAAGCTGTATCAGGTGATTTTGTAGATCTCTTGATTAGTCTACTACTTAAATAGATTATGCACTTGGTGCTTATTTTCTTCCTTTAGAAAACCAAAGACTAAAGAGGAAAATGAAAATCACTGTATTATCTTTTACCCAATTATTCAACTTTTTCCTCTAGAAACTGAAGTTACAAATTCAAACTCCTACAACAAACCATTCTATTGATTGATTGATTGATTGATTGATTGATTCCAGGAATTGAACTCAGAACCTCATGTTTGCTGGGCAGGAGCTGTGCCACTGGGCTACATCCCTGGCCCAAACCACTCTTTGGAAGACAGCTCCCTATAACTTTTCTGAGTAGTTTTACTTAACTGAATTCACACAGTCACTGTTTTCTGACATAAAGAGATGAGGGAACACTCTACCTATGGATTCCTGCCCAATAAATCAAGTTCTTTTATTTATAAGGCAGAAAAACACAAATTCTTCACGCAGACTCAAACAGGACATAAAGCAAAAGGCATCAATTAAGGCGTCACAGAAAGTGTTACTTGTGGCAATATTCACACATCTAAGACTAAGCGTGGTCTCAGCTCACACAGTGAACAATAAACTAGGATGCCCTTTTAAGTTGCTTATTTTTTATGACTTGTTGAATGCATTTCATGTTACTGTTCCTCGGGCACAAAACTGACTGGTTAGTTTAGATATAAGTTACTGCACCTTTACTGTTTTTCTCTAGAGTTACATCTATGTATGATGTGGGAACGTAGCCTTCTTCACCATTCTGTCTCCGGGCTCTTGTCCATCCATCACCTTTATCCTCCTCAATAATGTATAGAACTTCACCTTCCTTCATTGCCAGAGTACCTTCATTATGTCCTGGATGACAGTTTTCACAGCACAAGCATAATGTAAGCATAATGATTATTTTTAACAAAAGTTAAAAATAAAACATACAAAATAACTGAGAGCCTACTAGATTCCAATATGCTTTCCCATAAGCTACTAGCTCTCTTTAGCAATATTTCTATTATGCTTTCTACTTATCCAACACTTAGACATTCTTAAGCCACTGTAAGTGTGTGGAGCTAGATTAATACCATCCTACATAACAAATGAAGTAACTGAGGCACAATGATACTATTAGTTCATTCTTTCAAATCTTTTCCCAAATTTGAGTAGTGTTGTTATCTAAAAAATTTATGAGGTAAGGATCAGGAAAATAGTAAAATGATGGGGGTAAGGGACAAGGAAACACGAAGTTTAACTTTGATGATGGCAGAAGTAAAATGGCCACAGAACACAAACTTTCTTCAAGACTTCATCAGCATCAGGACTTCCTTTCAGAACTTCCTTTCTTCCCAACTCCAACCATTACCAACCTGCTTAGCAATAATGGTTTGTATGACTCAATTTTCATTTAGTATGTACTAAAATCTATTTTACTTTCTAGAGTGCGCTGTGCCAAAATCTTTGTAAATATGTTATTTCAGATGAGGAGTAACTAGAGACTGGTTTTTGCAGAGGTGGGATCAAACCCAGGGCCTCACACATGCAAGCCAAGTGCTTTGTCATGGAACTACACCCTTAGTCCTTTTACTCAATTTTAAGAACAACAAAATGGTTACATGGAGAAGACTTTGTATCATATACCACGTTAGTAGAACTTAATTATGGCAGTGTTATGTTACTTTTGTGTTAGTTGAGGAAAACAATTTTTCAGGGTCAAGAATAAGAAGAGTAAGGACCAACGAGATAGCTCAGTGGCTTACGAGCCTGCCCGGCAAGTGCAAAGTCCAGAGTTTGAACTCCAGGACCCACCCTCTCAAAAAAAGGGAGGAAGAGTAACTGAACATGTGTAGAATAAGCCCACAATTCCTTAAATCCCTGAAACAGTTTGTTCTTCAACTATCACAGGGGAAAAGGTGGTACAGCCAGAGGCTACTACTTTCTTTCCCACTGTCAGCTGAAAAAGTAGCCAGCAGAGTCAAAATATGATGGCTTTCAACTATACCTTATACTTGTCTTTAATGTTCATAAGCTACAAGGAGGACCCATGGCAAGCTATGTACCAGCCATTTACTTCCTGGGATAGGGTATATGCTCAAGCTCCTCCAACAATGTTAAATACACGCAAGTATTAATGAGTTCAGGATGGAAAATCTGTATCAAACAAAGTTAGTAGAGAATATTCTGTAACAGAATGTTGGTAACATAGATAATTTTCTTTCAATTTCAAGTGGAGGTAGGAGGTGGGGAGGAGAGGTCCATGTATAAAAGTATGCATATTAATAAGTATGATTATAATTTTCTGACAACATTATTTAGGTCAACACAGTAAAATAAGTGGCAATGTATTTAAACTTTTTTTTTAATTTTTATTTTATTTATTATTTATATTCTTGTTTCAGAACCTTTGTTTGTTTATTCACTCATTTTTATGGCCGGCTCAGCCCGCCCCGAGGGCAGGGCTGGCACAGCATGTGGTGCCGGGGATCAAACCGTGGTCCCTGAAGCTGCCCAAGCTTCCCCAAGCAGGCACTTTAGACCATTGAGCCATCCCGCCGGGCCCTGTATTTAAACTTTATAGAACCCATTTTATCAAATAATAATACATTAAGAACATCATACCATCAAAAGGATAGATAGCCTTGCAGTGTCCAATGGCAGGCAAAGGATCATCATCCTCAAATTCATCATCAAACTCACTGTGATGACTATGCTGTTGGGGCGGCCCACGAACTTCTTGGTTGGCATCATCAGTGTAACTTCCCTCAGGACTAAAAGAAGATATAATTATGCCTGGATCAAATAACATAATGCAAAAGCTCTTCATATATTATTTGTAAGCTGATCTCCTCAGAATCAACTCAGAAAATTAGACAGTTTCATACTAAGCTTATTTTCTTAGATGGTGACTAAATAAATGGTTTCTTACAAAATTCTTGTTAAGTTTTCAATAATTTTATTTTAAGAAACTCAGCCATGTTATAGTGACACAGCAATATTCAGCAGCTAATACAGCTCATTATCACTGGGTCTATAAACAAAATGGAAAAACAGAGTAGATACTTCTCTTTCTATAATCCCAGATTCATCATCGCCTCTTCCAGCAAAAGTATCCTGGGACTGATTCAGCTCAGTGTTCCACTAACAATGGTTGTTTCTACTGTGGGTCCGGCAGAGGGATCATAAGTACTGCACTCACATGGTGAGAGCCAAGAGTTTACCAGGCCATCTACAACCCAATCAGAAATAAGCCATGCACAAGGAACACTCCCTGGCCCTACTTTAAGAGAAGCTTACTCCTTTCGCATTTTGAACCTAAAAGAAACTCCCCAGAGCTCTGGAAGATCATGTAAGAGCTGGGCAAAAGTGATGAGAAGAAATTGAGTCTACAGATCACCTAGATTCTCCTTCACAAAGTTCATTTTTAGTTTAGGCCAGTACCAGGATTCAGTACATTGCTTAAAACCAAAAGACTTCTAATTAAAACAAGAAGTTAATTCCCAATTAATCATGGTAAAGGAGAAGTTAGGAACTTAAATACTAAACAAATTTTTTAAAAAAGATTTCAAATCAAAGAAAAAATGAGTAATTTTTTTGCTAAAATAAAAAAGATAGAGTAAAATTTTAGTAATAGAAAAGTTTACAGGGTTAGAGTTAGCAGTACTTTTTCATAAGCCTGGAATTCTCATTTTTACATAATGCATGCCCAAAAAGCTAGACTGTTTTACTCTGAATTATAGCTAATAATAAAACAAGTTGCCTATGTATCTCTCTTGATAAACTAAAAAGATACATTCTCAAAAAGTGACAGGAAACATACAAAGGAAAGGTAAGAATTAACCTTTATGAAGCACAAACTATTTTGAGGTATTTTATTTTTAGATAGTTTATGCATACTGTTTCTGTTATTACTAATGACCCACCAGGGTGTGCTTTTAAAACTATTTTATATATTAGGAAACAGACACAAAATATACTCTCAAATTCTTCTCCAAAGTAAATCTTGAATTGTGGGGTTACTGTGAAGAAGCAGACAGACATGACACTGAAGGAAGAAATGTCACAAATAGTACAAAAAACATAGGAATTTGGCAAGATGCCAAGATGGAAACTGATCCACATTAACAGTATATATCTTATTTTTCCTATTACAAAGGAGAACAATTGGAGTAAAACTTTCCTTTGGCTTAAGTTATCTACTCTACCTAAATAAAATCTTCCTATGTTAAGTTTCCTGTGCCTTGAGATTGTAACCTCAAGAATTTTTTATGCTTACAGAGTAGATCAGTTTTAGATGCATGATAAACTAGAATGGAACAGCAAGCTAAAGTATCATATTTCACCTGTATCAATCATTTAAAGGAACAGAAAATCACATGTTAAAAAAGACTGAAGTTATGAAATGCCAAACTTATTAAATTAGGTAACCGTGGAAGGAAAACTGTATGAAGAAATAGAATTGCATGATGTTTAGAACAAAGGGGTGTAAGTGGGAGGAACAAAGATACAAATTTAAAAATTTTTTTAAACAACCTTTCTCGTCCCTGTGTTACAAGATGATTTATATCACTGCTATGTCTTCTGTCTCCTCTCACACCTGTTTTGCCTTCAACTTCAGAGAGCCATGCCTTAGGAAAAAACAAATATATAAATAAGCAAACAAGCAGACAACTGAGTTGAGTAGATCTGTTCAAAAATTCACAAAATAGCCTCCATTTGAAATGTGCCTTGAGTTTTTATAACCATTGTGAGTCTTAGAAATGAGAAATGCTTATTCCAATTTGGTTAAATATCAGTGTTGTAGTTGATTTTTAAAATATAGCATAGGGCCGGCAAAATAGCACAGCACATTAAAGTGCAGGGACCAGGGATTCAATCCCCAGGCCCGCAGTGCCGGCCCTGCCCCAGGGGCATGCTTGGGACAGCATTTGAGACAGGGTGCGGTGGTGTACTCCTGTAATCCCAGCTCTTAGGAGGCTGTAAACAGGTGGATCACTATGAGTCTGATCTAGTAGTGAGATCCTAAACACCCCGTAGACTCTTCCCTAAAATACAAAAAAAAAAAAAAAATTTTTAATAAAAAAAAGCATAAATGTTTAGCCTTTATGTCAAGGTTTTAAAAATGTTCACTGAAGAATTAATCTATCTATACACCATAGAGATTATAATAGATATAGAGATATATAAAATCTGATATTTTACTTTTAAACTATAAATCCTAAAGTTAAATATTAAAACCTAATTCCAGCAAAAATCAATCTATTCTAATGACACATAAAAGCATGTTTTAGACAACTGATAAATAGCATATGTACCTCATTCTTGTGGATTTCCATTCGCAAGCGGTCAATATTATTCATTGTCTCTGCTAATTTAGGCTGCAAACTCCCTGGATCCCCCATCTGTGGATTCTTCTCATATACATCTTTCATTTTGTTGAGCGCATCTCTAAAAAAAGAAAGGAAATCATGTGCTTTTTAGATAAGGTTCTCTTTACTTGGATGACTCAACTATAACTTCACCTGAAGTAGGGTCATATCTGTTTAAGTTTAGTCAAATATTACTTGACTAAACACAATTTGCAAAAAGCTAAAAATGTATGTAACTTATGGAAACTATCTTTTAACACTGTCAATATAAAAAAGATTGCATTTCTCATCTTTTGTTTTCTAAATGAGGTTTATATACACATACAGGTTTAGTAGGTGGCTGATATGCTCAATATTCTTATATTCATCATGTCTTAATCAAACTCAACTGTATCCCCACCCAGCTCTACTATTTCATCAGTGTTTTTCTCTGGTTCACACATCATCACCATCCTCCTACTCACCTATGCTAGAAATAGAATGCCATCGTTAACTTGTCCCATCTTTAAATTCAATCATTTGTCAATTCCTTTTAATCCAGCTCCTCTTCTCTAATTATATTACAATAGGTTTCACCTAATGGGTGCTTCTAGACCATAATATCCAATACCAAAGATGAATACACTTTAAAACTTTTCCTTCTCCATCTAGAACATACATTTTCTTTTCCTCTTCTGCCTCCTCCTCAGCTCCACTTTCTTTTGCTCTCTCATTGGCTCCTTCTCCTTGCTTAATTTTTCAATGTCTGTCACATAAAATGACAGAAGTTTCTTCTCATCTCGAGAACGATTTCTCACTGCTTTAATACTATCTATCACCAAATGATTCTCAAATGTCTATATCCAGTCTTTGTTCTCTAAATCTCAAATTTGTATTTTAAATCCAACTGGATATTTTTTTCAACATAGATTTTTCACGTATTTCAAAGACCAACATAGGTAAAACCATATTTTTGTACCAAATGTATGTATGTATGTATGTATGTATGTATGTATGTATGTAACTATTTTAAGTAATTCTATAGTTGTGGAGCTTACATATTTTTTGCTGTTGTTGTTTAAACCCCCTTCATTTTAATCCTCTACAACATCCAATCAAGTAAAAAGTACAATCTA
>PVJA010000464.1:136930-172493 GCA_004027025.1 Myocastor coypus
TTTACATCTATTTCTTTATTCTTTTCTGATGGTGATGGTCATCATTTAACTTAGGATCCTGGCAATCCTTGCTTGGATTAATATCAAGTCCCCTGACTTGTCTCCTTCCTTTATGATCCACTCTTCATACAACTTTCAATTACCTTTCTTTAGGATACAAGGCAGCTAGTATCTACTCTTCAACAACTTTTAATGATTCCACAGTATCTACAGAATTCCAAACAAAATGTTCAAGATTTTTCCTACTTTATGCTATATCTTTTCACTTTCATTATACTCCACAGTTTTACTTAAACCACCAAGATTAAATTTCAAGCATATCAAGTACTCATACTTTTATGCTATTAATTGTTGTCTTTTCCATTTTTTTAAAGTTTTTAAATTTTTATTTATTTTTTTTTTCTTGTTTCAGAACCTTTGTTTATTCACTCATTTTTATGGCCAGCTTAGCCCGCCCCGAGGGCAGGGCTGGCGCAGCTTGTGGTGCTGGGGATCAAACCATGGTCCCTGAAGCCGCCCAAGCTTTCCCAAGCAGGTGCTTTAGACTACTGAGCCATCCCGCCGGGCCCCAGTCTTTTGCATTTTTTGAATATGCCTATCTCCCTCACTTTATCTGACAAAATCCCTTTCTCCCATCAAGATCCAATTCCAATGCTCTAGAGACAGGCTGACTAGTGTCTAGAATGTTAACTCTGACATTTATAAGTTACCTAACCTTAGATGAAACACATATTGGCACTCAGTTGCTTCATCTATATAACAGGAACAATAACCTTGGAAAGCTACTTAAAGAAGTCAGTTGATATATAAAATGCAGAGTTCAGTACCTGATACAAAAATCACTCAATAAACATTCATTTCCTAGGCTACAGCTTTCACTCTTTCCCCAGTCTCCTCAGTAAAGTCCTTCCTAATTAATCTCAGTAAAATTCTGTAATTCTTTCTGTTAGATTCCCCTCAAAGTTTCTTTATATCTACTAGCAGTTATAATAATCCTGCTTGTGTAAAACTTATAGTCTGTGTAAGTTTTATCCTACCCAACTAGAATGTAAATTAGACTAAGTCTTCATTTTTGTATCTTCAGAATTCCTGGTGTGGACTAAAAGCAACAAATATTAGACTAAATGTTAAATTTTGCAAAGACTATTTTTATGTTGTTTTAAGAAATAATAATTTATACTAAACACTATTTAAACTAATATAGTTCATCTTAAATGTTGACAAGATTTCATATTTACAAACTGCCTACTCAATATAATTTATTTGTAACCTAAAACTGGTATTCAAGGTGCTTTCCTGTCACTCATGCACAGGATAGAAGACCTTGAGTCACTGGATGCACATGCAAGTTCCCAGCCATGGTCAAACAAGGAAATATTTCGCCTTCTATTTTCAACTGTCATACCTTGAATGTCCTTTTGCAAACTATTTAGTGCTGTTTTTCTCACTTCTGTCTTTCTGTTACTGATCTTGGTGTTGACAACAGTTCCTATATAATGCTGTGTAGTCTTCCTAAATACCATTAGACTGTAATGTCATTTACAGAGATATCTTGTGTGTTACATAAAACTTTGTTTATGCATAAATTACAAATACTACTGGCAAAGCTCAAAGTTTACCCAATACTATTAAACAAGGTATTTTAAATAAAAAACATACATGGAACAGTTATGTTTATGTATCTATCTATTGATGAAAGTGTTAGGCTACCTGGGGCTCAACCTTGTATTTCCTCTAGGATGTTTCAATATTCAGTAATTTAGTGCTTCTAGTAAGTATGAACTATTAACTACTATAAAATATGAAAATCAATTCTAATAGTGTTTTATGATTAAACACACTATAACAAACACAATTCTTAACATCAAAACTTCAGTCTCTCATGCTAGAGGTTAAGCACTTGTTAGATAAGTACTCTACCAACTAAAGTTGTATCTCCAGCCACACAATTTCATTCTCAGTAAGGATATATGCTAAGTCACCAATTTATCTTAGCAACCCTTTCTTCATCCTAAATAACTCTGTCCATTTAAAAAAAAAAAAAAAAAAAAGAAAGAAAGAAAAGAAAAAGAAGAAGACCAGCCAGATAGCTCAGCAGGCCGAAGTGCCTGCTTAGGCAAAGCACAAGGACCAGGGTTTGATCTCTGGCACCACATGCTATGCCACACCCATCTCCAGGACTCACTGAGACAGCAATTGAGACTGGACATACTGGCACAAGCCTATAATCCCAGCACTTGGGAGGCTGAAAACAGGAGGATCACAAGTCCAATCTGTATAGTGAGACCCTGTAGACCCTATACTAAATACATTAAAAAAAAAAAAAAAAAAGTCACAAAGTGAACAAATGTTTGCTAAAGTGTTTTGCAGCAAATAATTATAAGCTCAAGTTGCTATTGAGGTTAATTTATATACAAAACAACTGCAAATTTATTGAAGTACAAGAGGTGCAATTACTCTTAATAATGAATCAACCATTTTACAAGGCTATAGAAGACATAAGTACTATAATGACTAATAAAAATGTGAAATGCCAAACCAAAACCAAGAACACCCTCTAGCATTTCATTTTTGCCAATGACATAGAAACTAGAAAATTGAGCTTATCTTTTTTCTCAAATAATACTTCAGTCAGAGTCAGACATGGTGGCACACACCTATAACCCCAGAAGTGGGGAGGTTAAGGCAAGAGAACCACAAGTTCAAAGCCAGTCTAGACTATACCATAATGAGTTTAAGACCAGCCTATATGGTAAAATATTATCTCAATTTTTTTAAATGAATTTTTAAGGTATTTGAGTGCCCAAGGCACATTAGGCACACTTTTATCACTGAGCTATATTTTCAGTCCAGAATGTATGATTCTGTAATATCCTATATACCACCTTTAGATACAGCAAAGTAGACTCTTAAAAAATAATGAGGTGAGTGGAGCTGCAGGTGTGTAGGCCAAGACTGCAGATCCGCGACTGAACATTCAAGGCGGTAAATAATAGCTCTTCAAGTATGGAGTAAAAAATGGCCTCCAATAAAACTACACTGCAAAAAATGGGAAAGAAACAAAAAGGAAAAAGTAAAAAAGTTGAGGAAGCAGAACCTGACAAGTCTGTGGTAGAAAAAATACTGGACCAATGTGCAGTGAACGGGAAGGTGTAGTATTTTCTGAAGTAGAAGGGATTTATACATGCTGATGATACACAGGAACCTGAAGAAAAATTTAGATTGTTCAGAGTTAACTAAAGCATTTCTTAATTAGCAAAAAAACTGATAAACAAAAAGAAAATCTTTATCTGACAATGAATCAGATGCAAGTCAAGGAAAAAGAGATGCTGCTGACAAACCTAGAGGTTTTGCTAAAAAGGTCTTGATCCTGAGCAAATAATTGGTGCCACAAATAGTAAGAGAATTGATGCTTCTCATGAAATGGAAAGATTCAGATGAGGCTGACTTGGTGCTGGCAAAAGAGGCAAATATGAAACGTCTTCAAATCGTAATTACTTTTTATGAAGAGACCAACTTCGCAGTCTTGTCCAGAAGATGAAGCTCAATACTCAATAACCTACATATGTGTGTGTGTGTGTGTGTGTGTGTGTGTGTGTGTGTGTGTGTGTGTGTGTGTGTGGTTTTGATTTACTAGTGTGGAAAAAAATATTCTACTGAAAATCAAGTTTAATATGTCAGTTGTGAAAGTAGTATTTGGGGGAGTTGTTGGGTTTTGTCTTGTATCTATAGCACTGGTTATTTTGAACAAACAAATAAAGCTTTTGTAGCTGCTTCCTTTATCAAAAAAGTGCCATTTGGTAGCCTGATATATTTCCTCTGCTTCTCTAAATGTTGGAGGGAATTGTCCATAGTCCAAATCAGAACTCATGTTTTAGCTTATGTTTAAGGACCATTCTGAGTTTTTTTTGTGTGTGTGTATAAATGAAATTCTTATGTAACTGGCTTTTATTTTCTTTTGTTTTTAAACAGTCACCAAAACAAAAACTATGAGTGATAACCTCATGTTTGAGATGCCATGATTCTGAAGAACCTAAGAAATCACTTCCAGTTAAATAGACAGTTTTCCTGAAGCTATAACGTTTTAAGTTAAATAGATGGTTTTGTGGTTAATTGGACAGTTTAAACTATTTTCAAAGCAGCCATATCAAAATCTGTATCTATCTTTACTTACAAAAATGTAATTTACTTCCAAAACTCCCCCCAACCCCCCCCAAAGTATTATCTAGCCGGACATGGTTGTACATGCCTACAATCCCAGCACTTGAGAGGCTGTCTTAGAAGTTCAAGACCAGCCTACACTACAAAGTGAGTGCAAAGCCAACCTGAACTGCATAACGAGACCCTGTCTCAAAAAGAGAAAAAAAAATTCTTATCTCTACCAACAACTTTCCCACCTGAATAAGGCAGCAAGTCAAAACTTGGTTCGTTTCAGTTCGCTAAGGAAGACTTAACAAGGGAACATTAAAAATTCCTCAAGACTCATTACTTCATAGCAAGTTAAAATCTGTACTCAAAAGTCAGGATTCATGTATATATTAAGATATAGCTCACGGAAACCTGAGTGCCTGGAAGTGTTCAGAATTTAAGACCTAGAATAAGTCAGTAATAAACCTGTAATCTAAACTGTCAACCTGTGTGTTTTTTCTTGATCTTAGTAGGCTCAATCTTTTTAGTATTCGGGTTACTGTTTTCAACAGAAGCCAGGAAAACAACTTTGTAGAAGTTAGAATGTTATCCTAATGTATACTGTTTACTATAAATAATGGTGCACAGTGGTCAATAGTTTTATATTCCTTTACAAAAACAATAATAATGATACACAAAAATTAAAGCAACACTACTTTTGGTCTGATTCTTTCTGTAGTTCCCTGTTAAGTTCATCAATGCGCTGCTGAAGTTTTTTACGTCTCTGTTCTGGTGGCAGATGACTGAAATCTTCTAGAGCTGGGCCCTGAAAAGAGAATCTAAATCATTACTGAAGACATTTTCAGAAAAATTTATTTTTCAAGTTTATTTATTTTAAAATAAGACCATATACCAATTTTAATTTCATATTTGCCTCAACCCCTTTAACAAAAAAGGAGCTACATAGATGTACTAATAAACACAATTACATTGAAGAGCTCACATTTCAGTCACATTTTTAAACTGTAAAATAAAATAGGTAAAAATGGCACATTTAGGTAACTGGTAACTACTAGTATCACACTATCAAATCTTGACAGAGTTAAAATGAATACATATGAATCTTCTTACAGCAACAACAACAAAATGGAAACACATAACATTTCTCATCTACACAAGTTATTATTTTGTATACCTATCACTACCTTCCCAAATTAAACCCATCACAATACTACAGGTATTCAAACTAAAAATATGAAGTTTATATAACTGATTAAGTTAAGCAACTTACCTCACAATGGCAACTGTTTAATGAAATATGCTTCAATACTACATATAGTCTTTACTAAGCCATTCTTTGGAATCAAAATGTATCTAATCATTAAAAAAAGCAATTATCCACTGAGTAAATTATACTCATACAGAGGGTATTTTTAATTTTCTATGTAAGCCAAGTAAATTACCTAAAGTGTACTTGAAAAAAAGACAAACCCCAAAGAAAAGGTATAATCCTTCAGTAGGAAGGATTCTTGGTACCTGGAAAATTCTTAATGGTTTAATAATCAAGTAATTAGTGCTAGTGAAGAAAAAGTACTATTGTTTAAAATTTAAGATTTTACTCAAATGACAACTTTTTCCCATCCAATGCTATTTGGGTCATTGTTACTTTAGCTACATGATTAGAGATCATAAAAAAGCCATTATCAGCAACTACTGAACAATTAACATAAATGTGCATTTATTTTTTATATACTCCAAAAATTGATGACAGCTAATACTCTTCATTTTACTTTCAGAATGGTTATTCTGAAAATAATAAAGTTCAGTTGTTTTCAGAGTTGCTGGAATAAACTCCCAAAATTTGGGCCACTTTTACCTAATGCACACTACATAGCTTTATTCCATCATGTCTAAGAATGCTTCAATTACTTTTAAAATGAAAGAACACACTGAGGATGAGTTGTAATCAAATGTAACAATAACAGAATCCTTAAGAATCTCCCCAGTGGTCCCACACTGGACATTTAATAAGCTTGCTCGGGCCCAGCAAGATGGCTCAGTGGTCTAAAAGCGCCTGCTTAGGAAAGCTTAGGCGGCTGCAGGGACCGCGGTTCGATCCCCGGCACCATATGCTGCACCAGCCCTGCCCTCAGGGCAGGCTGAGCCGGCCATAAAAACATAAATAAACAAACAAAAGTTCTGAAACAAAAAAATTAAAAAAAATAAGTAAGCTTGCTGACAAAAAGTAGGGCATTGTAAGCAGCTTTTGTTTTTTCTACATCAGTCACCAGAAATAGTATCAACCAAATCTGATCTAAATATATGAATGGCAAAATTTCCTATAAAAGTTGCTTTTAATTCAGTAGTTAATTGTCAACATAAATTGTTAAGTTTATTCTAATTGGGGTAGAAGTTAAATTATATATATGCCAAAAATAAGCTTCTAACATATGTTTTAAAATATTTCTGAAAATATTTAAAAATTATTTACTGAAGTAAAGAAACATATTGCAATGTTATAGCCCTTTTTGGGGATAATATAATAAGCTGACAATCATCCACACAAGTAAATATTCTGATATCCCCTTCTCCCTAAATCCCATCTTGTCATCAAATTTATTTAGGGAATATACCTAATTACTTGCATTTTCAAATATCCCATTTCAATATTATAATATACAGGCTTAGCTCATTTTATTTCCTATGTATGTAAAGAAGCCTCCTAAGGCATTTAATGATCTGTCTTACTAAAAGGAAATTTATAAAACGCTGAATTATAACTATCAAAAAAGTTATTTTTCAAAACCTATTTTAAATAAGCTTCCTATGCAAGCTATTCCAACAATCTGGTACTTTGTTCTTCACAATGTAATATGTTTAAAATAAAACATACAAAGAACATGCCAAATATTCATTCTCTCTCTCTCTCTCTCTCTCTCTCTCTCTCTCTCTCTCTCTCTCTCTCTCTCTCACCTTTACACAATCATCCTGATGATAATTAGGTTACTAATGCTTCTGTTACCCTTCAGTAGAAGAATAGACCACTTACTCCATAATGCAAAAAAAAAAAAAAATCTTTGGGGAAAAAACTAACAATTCTCATGATGAATTATAAATCAAATTATTAAGATCTTTGTAAAACGTTCTAATAATTTTTAAATTTTTATTTTGCATACAATAAACTTACGCTCTATCATGTCACTTTCAAAATATGTTTAGCTTTAATTTCATTCTTCCTGTAACATGGCAAGAATTCTATCCAATAATATTTAAGAAATAAAACAGACTGTTGACAATTAACCACATAATTTTCTAATCTATGACATTGAGAGCTACTGGCATATGTTACACTATGGATTAAACTATAAGGAAGTAAAAACACACACAAAGCAAAAATATGAGATGTATTTTACCACTTTTTTGAATTAAACAAAACAATGTTTTGAGGTTACTTAATATTGGCACAGTATGTAGACCAGCACACAAGGCTTACCATCTTCACCGACCACTGAATAGTTCAATGGAAAACAGAAAGAAATGGTAAATTATTTACATGAAGCTATAATACAGAAGATGCAATAACCTACAGTGGTTTTCTTTTTACAGTACTGAAATAAATCATGTACATTTCACAATCCAAACAATTATACCAGGGGCAGGGGAACAATTTTAAGCACAGTTTGGGAAAGCAAATTATTTGAAAAAAAAAAAAAAAAAAAAGCAGACACTGATGATAATGGGCAGATATTTTCTAGTTTTAACTAAAACCCAAACTTATCATTATATCAGTAATCATCCCACTTTCTTTTAAAGAAAATTTTTACATAGGTGAGATTTACTTATATATAAGTCTTTATTCTCAAAAACCTAATCTGAAAAGTTGAATATAAAAAATATGTCAATAATTTAAAAAGAAATCATTTATGAAATATTAAAAAAAACAGAATGTCTTCCCAAATGCAATGAAGAAAACATCATTGTGTAAATCTTTACAGTTCGTAAATACTGTTTTGAATTTAAATTTATCATGATGACATGAGGGCAACATTTCTAGTTTTAAGGTGCCTCTTCTTAAATGCATGGTTACATCAAAATTATATTATAAAAGTAATAAATTTAGCTACCCAGAATCAAGTTTGCATGACATATTTTCTGACAGGCACAAACATATGGGTCAAATTTTGCTTTTAAAATAGTTTTCATTCTTAAATCTGTTTTTAAAATACTAAAAATGTAATTTTAATGTTAAGACAACTGATTAAAATTTATTCTTCTTAAAAATATAAAGTGACACCAAGTGTGAAGAAATCAACCACATTGGTCTTACACAATATAAATCACATACATACACACACACACTCACACACACATACACATGCATAATGTCCCAGAATATACTGTAAACATTACAGAATGTCTTTATAGTCATTAATTTTAGCTAGCAGCCTTTACATTTTTCATTTTCCCCATAATTTTTAATTTCTGGCACTGAGGATTGAACCCAGGGCCTCACATATGCTAATTAAGCACTCTACCACTGAGTTACTCCTCAGCCCCGCCCCCTTTTATCATTTTATATGTTATACAGGGTCTCACAAACTTGTCCACACTGGTCTTGAACTTGTGGTCATCTTGCCTCACCCTCCCAAGGACCTGGGATTATAGGTATGTGCCGTCACACTTGGTTTAAATCATGATGTTTTACAAGTGGGTCATACAGCAAGAATGAACTGCAATAAATACCCAGCAAAAATATCTACCCCTTATCTCTGATGAGTTGACCATATATATTAATGGTAATGAAAATAAGAAAAGATGACATTTGCTATTCATTATCTTTCTGAACTACACTTAACATTCTTTAGACTGTCAGTATTTTTAAGAAATAAAAATAATTTATTTTGCTATGACAAAATTCCTAGTAAGAAAATAAAAAGGCCTAAAAATAAGGAAAGATAGTCTTCATCAAAATCCTGTTAAATGCTATAATACACAAAGAAATAATATCTGAACTATTTACTTATTTTATGACCATTTTTACTAGCTAAATTTCTAAGTGATATAGTTTTCCTAACTTCCATATTAAATATCTTTTAGAGAAAACTTTAAGATAATTATAGTTGAAAAAAACAAGTATTTCCACTTATAACTAGTTTCACTCTCAAACAGAAAACAATTCTATGGTCCAGTAGTCTTGGATTTACCGATACAAGTTCTTGGTGGAAACGTCAGAAACTTTTTGTATACTTTTTAAAGTAATACATGTTCAATACAAAAATACAATATACAATTATAATAAACATGTAAATTAGAAAATTTGATATACATACTCACTATATCCTATACAAAAGAACTTAAAAAATGAAATTAGGCAATTAAAATGGGTCAAAATCCTGAGAACTGTACTTTGAATATACTAAAATTAAAACAAAACAAAAAAACTGAGACTATAGCATCATAAATAATTTAATTTTAAAAATCTATTTGTTTGTTTGTTTGTTTGATATAGGGTCTTGCTATGCAGATCAGACTCAGTCATCCTCCTGCCTCAGCCTCCCCAACGCTGGGATTACAGATATGCACCACCACATCCAGATTAGTGGCTGGCACAGCATGCAGTACTGCAGATCAAACCTAGGGCCTTGAGTTTGCCAGGCAGGCATTTAGATCAGTGAGCTAGACAAAAACATGAACATATTACTGCTAGATAAATCATTACTTTTATAGAAAGGAATATCTAATGAAGCCCAAATAAAGTATAGGGTTGAAATTATTAGTGTGGCTATTAAAGCAGGCAAGTTTTGGTATACTTTGTAAGTATCAGCAGCATTTGTTGTCAAAAGAAAAAATTATCGATTTTCATTCCTCAAGAGGACACTGGTACCCTGGTCAAACTCAAAATTACTAGTCTAATATAGTGATGGTGAACCTATAGCACATGTGCTGCGGCTAGCTATTTATAATCATTTGTCGTATCCTTACTAATACAAGGAACTCTATAAACTAGTTTTTCTTAAAAAAAAAAAATTACTTTTTTTTTTTTAGGAATAACTATGCTCAATGAATACAGCCCAAAACAAGATTTTCTGAATTGAATGGTACAACTCACCAGCTTAAACAAAAATACCCTCAAGACTTACTCTGGAAGATTAAAGGACCAAAAGCATCCAAGTAAAACATATCAACATCAACTCACTTATTGAAATTTATTTTCTTTGTTTTCAATTTTGCTACACTTATAATTTATAATTCTTAAGTGGAAGGAAAACATTTCTATGGGTTAATTTTGAAATAGTATCTAGTAAACTACCAAAGACCAAAGAAATAAAAAGAAATATTTCAATCATAAGCTTATAATAAAATTCCCTCTTATTCTATCCATGTGGTATTTTCTATCATGTACACAACGATTTCCTCTTTATATAGTAACTAGTGTTAAAACTGAAAGGATATTTCACCTTCTAAAACTATACTCCATGCAGAAGTATAAATATTTAAAATTAAAGTACTATATGAAAATAAAAATAATCATGCAAATTAAGTTGTTACTGTAAAATTCTATTTGCTGTTTAATTCTACCAGTAAGAATGAAGATGTCACGTATTAAAGTTTCTTTCTTTAGTTCTAACTGCCTAAATTTTTTTCACAAAATTGTGTTTATTTTGTATTTCTATGACATAGAGAAGCAACATAGGAATAAATGCTACTCTTGTAACTCAAGACTATGGAAATCCCAAATATGATTTCTCAGTCTTTCAAGTTAGTATTAAAGCTTTTAAAAAATAGAATCACCACGCCTTTAAGTACAATATAAACTCATCCACAGGGACTTTTCAAAGTATCATGAGTGACATATGTTATCTACACATAGAATTAAACAAGATAGAAGCAAACAAGTTCATTTCATTCAAGGAATAAAAACTTTTAAAAAGTTGACATGTCATAACATACTGGAACATTTCTACTGTATTACTAATGTTAGTGAAGTCATATTTTTAAAAGGCAAATAAACATTTTTTCTACTGGTGGCCAGAATGCAATTAGGTATCAGAAGGATACAAAAAGAAAAAAAGAAAAAAAAACCAGGGAAGGATAAAGAAGAACAAAAAGGAAGGGGAAATAGGAAGTGGGAGAATAAAGGAATCCAATGACAGTGTACTACTGCTAATGATTAGACTTCCTACGGCAGTGATAAGACTGACTTTTCATTTGTGGTTTATCATGCCTATTTTTCCAATGTCTACACAGGTCTATTAAATGAATCTAATTTATAAGAGCATATCTTAAAAATCAAATACAGAAAAGAAAAATTAGAAGAGTGGGACATGGTTCAGTGGTATAGCAAATGCTTAGCATGAGCAAAGGCCTGGGTTCCACGGCCAGAGCCAAATAAAGGAGGGGGGGAATTATCCTCATAATGGGATAACACTAATTTATTTATCAAGAGAATAACAGTTATTGCTAAGACACAAATTAATACTTAGCTGCAGTTTATTATTCTATAAATTTTATTTGCAGAGTATTATTAGGAATAACTAAATGTCAAAGGCTAATCAATTTGTTTAAAAAAAACAGTAAAGGGAAAATTCTTTTAAAAAGTTTAAGCCGGGCGTGGTGGCGCACGCCTGTAATCCCAGCACTCGGGAGGCTGAGCCAGGAGGATTGGTGCGAGTTCGAGACCAGCCTGGGCTACAAAAGTGAGCTCAAGGCCAGCCTGAACTGCATAACGAGACCCTGTCTCAAAAAGACAAAAAAAGAAAAAAAAAAAAAAAAGTTTAATAACCTCCATGTAAACCTGACTCAGTATTTTTTGAGCTTTATAATTTAAAAGTATCTTCTATTAACTTGATTTATAAAGAATATTTATATTTAACATAAATAATAGGTTATTTGAGATAGGGTCTTGTTATGTGCTTCCAGGTGGCTTTGAACTCTTTATGTAGCTTTGGCTGACTTTGAACTCTAGATCTGCCTGCCTCTGCTTCCCAAATGCTGGGATCACTGGTGTGTCCCACCATGATTGGCTAGCATACTTATTTTTAGTTTTCATTAAGCTATTACAAACTTTGTTTTACGCTTCTTAAAGTTAAGCAGGGTAATTTAAAATTAGGCTTGATATTTTATCATCAACAAAATAATAATTTATAAATTTGGCAGGTGAAGTCAGTATTGGTGACAAATTATTACAAGAGCAACTCCAGTGACAAATTACTGAAAGTCTTAAAAATGTAAATACATTACAAGACAATGGTGGACATATGATTTCACATAAACAAAAAAATAGCTAAAATATGATTGTACCCAGCACCCTCTTTATAACACCATTCTTTTATGGTTGAACATCTCAAATGTTATAAAGAGGAGTTGTCTTTAACTTAAGGGCAGCTATACTTAATTCTGTGGTGTTTTAAACTACATATTTAAAGGAGAGAGCCTTATAATGAGGGTGGAGAGTATTAAAAGCCACACTACACACACAATAGGCCATCATGCATTTTAACCCATTATTAAACTTACCCCTCTTTTGAGGCTTCTGAAAGAAGGAATTCTGGGCTTCCCTGTTTTTATTTCATTCATACAATAATGCACGGGCTCAATGGAGAATGTGAGAAACTGGGACCCATTAGGAGTACTGGATGTGAATAAACTAGTAGGGGTTAAGGGTGGGGATTGTGGCTAATATGGAAATAAAGAAAGGAATCAATAAGCCAAGTGTGCATAGTTTTCTCCTAAATGAAAATTCTACTTTTGGCAACATATTATCAAAAAATAAACCTCAAAGAAAGTTTTTTATAAAGTATTAAAATAAACATGGTTTTGCCAAAAACTATAATTTATAAAAGTCAAATTAACTTTTAAAATTATACCATTTCACCAGATCAACTCTATAAACTGACAGATTTAAAAGAGTACATAAATTACAATGTTCAAACAATATATGACCTCATCTCTTTTATTTGGATTATACTTAACCCATAAATGGTCAAGAGATAAAGGCAGCAGCTATACCGAAAGTTATCTCATTTGAAGAAAATTTTTCATTAAATTAATGACTGGGAACATACTGCTTCTTTCTCCTTGCTTGCTTGCTTGCTTCTCTCTCTCTCTCTCTCTCTCTCTCTCTCTCTCTCTCTCTCTCTCTCTCTCTCTCTCTCTCCTTTCTTTCTTTCTTTCTTTCTTTCTTTCTTTCTTTCTTTCTTTTTCTCTTTTTTGAGACAAGGTTTCACCATACAGTTTAGGTTGGCCTTGAACTCACTTTGTAGCCCAGGCTAGTCTCAAACTAGCAACAATCTTCCTACCTCAGCCTCCCAAGCACTGGGATTACAGACAAGTACCACCATGCCTGGCTGAAACAGTTTCTATTTCATCTTTATTTCACCTCTTTTTAAATAAAATTCAGTATTGCTTATATTTCTAAGCAAGTCTGGCTACTAATGTGACTTTAAAAAGTCTCACCTTTTAAGGTCTTTATTAAACAGTATTATTAAATGCAAAAAGACTGAGTTAATTATAATACTTTAATATATATTTACAATATATGTAATGAGTTCAATTTTATCTACACTTTTGCTGAGCTCATAAAGCGAATTTAATCAAGTAAACATAAATGTAGCATATCAGACTACTTATCTATTATTTGTGATACTACATTATAATCACTAACTTGATAAAAAGTACTCATCTATTCCATTTATTCATTTCATGAACTAGTTTCACCTAAATCTAAAATATATAGCAAATTAAAAGCTGGATTTTAATAGGATTAAGATTCTGTTAACAAACTAGTGATCTTTACAAACACTAATTCAAACTAATAAAAATTTCAATTAAAAACACATATGGGTGATGAAAAGAATTATAATAGTATGATTTGTTAAGATCTAGTTGACATTGATCCTTACTGTGGTTAATCATTCACTCCATCTGAGAATTGCAATTTTAGTAGTCTCCTTATAAAATCTGAGAGAAATTATACACAAATGAAATTTTAAATACAAATAAATCAACTAGACACTGAAATTTTTCTGTCAATATTTCTGTTCATTATTAACAGATGGTCAAATGTTAAATCCAGAAATATTTTTTAAAACACATAAAACTGTTAATAAGTAAAAGGTTAACTGGATCATTCAAATTGAAAACATCTACACTTCATCAAAAATAAATCATTACTTCATCAATACCAAATCAATTTAATTGACTTATTCAAAAACATAAAATAATTAGCAGACAGGAATTTTATCACTTACCTTTGGCTTCTTTCCGAAGAGCCACAATTTGCCCTTGGCCTTTCCTACAGTGGTTTTGGCATCCACCTTCACACTCTCCTGTTTGGATGCACTGATAGTCCCATCAGAAATGGTTCTATAAATATGCTGACTGTAATCTTCAAATGGAAAGTCTCCCGGAGGTTCAAAACCAGATTTGAATGAATCTACCACCATTTGAGAGTCCTATAAACAAGAATCAAATGTTTAAAAACATTCCATTTGTTCATAATACATTAGCTTTCAAACATTTAATTGGTACAAAGAAACAAAAGTTTAATTCTGAAATTACAGTTTAAAGTAAATAATTTCCTCTTGTGAATTTATAATAAAACTTACATATTTAATCCCAATAGAAGAATATTCTAACTTACAAATTTATCACTCAATTTATAGTGCTCATAAATTTTTTACTCAGTAATTTTAACCTCTTTCTAGCTGGCCAGAAAGACAAAAGAAAAAGACCATTTCAGAAAAAGGTTATAAAATAAAAGAAAGTTTTTAAAAAAGTCTTGTTTTACAAGATGTCCACAAAGCAGTGGATCTTTGGAAGAAGTAAAGAGCATTTAATCATAAACGATTTATGAAAGGCTTTCATTCATCTGACAGTGGAAGAGAAAAGTAAAGTGTATTAAATATGTATTTGGGGGATGTTAGCAGAGCAACAGGGAAAGACCTCAAACAGTTCTGGACCTCACAAACAGTTCTCCATGTAAAACTGTATACAAAATTTAACACATCAAATTTTTTTTTTTTTTTTTTTTTTTTTTTTTTTTTTTTTTTTTTTTTGTCTTTTTGAGACAGGGTCTCAGTATGCAGTTCAGGCTGGCCTTGAGCTCACTTTTGTAGCCCAGGCTGGTCTCGAACTCACACCGATCCTCCTGCCTCAGCCTCCCGAGTGCTGGAATTACAGGCGTGCGCCACCACGCCCGGCTTAACACATCAAATTTAAACACATATATATTATGTATTGTTTTAAGCATACTTCTATCTGAATGTTTTACAGACATATCAAAAGCCATTACTTTCAAGTAGTACACTGTCTTTACCAACTCCTCCTTACCTCCTTACCCATAATCATCTCTCCTCTTTTGTTCCTTGCTTCCATTATTACCAGGACATGTTTTGCATGTTAAGTCAAAAGTTATCACATATCATATCACATATCATATCTTATTTTTCTAACTAATGTTATTCCTCCAGAAATCATTTCTTAAAAGGTAAAAGAAAAGTGAAAGAACAGGACAGCCCTAACTCTGCTGTATAACCTGGGATACAGCCACAGCGAAATTAATATATGTACTTTGCAACAGTCACTGAAAGAAGTCCAAAATCCTCTTGTCCTTTTGTAAATTTAAGAATTCTATTAATTCTTACAGGAAGGATCTTCACTAATGTCTATGACATAGGTGTACTGTAAAGGCTAAAATATGTGATACACATCTGAGAGCCGCTCTTTTTTTGTTTCATAAGACAGGATATACAGGGGCTGGCGAGATAGCTCCATGGCACAAATGCCTGCCTAGCAAGTGCAAGGTCGTGAGTTCAAATCCCAATCCCGCCAAAAAAGAAAAAGAAAAAGACAGGATGTACAAACTTGTATTTCTCCTGCCTTAGCCTCCAAGCATGACGAGATTACAGATGTTTATCACCATGTTCAGTTTGCCTATCCATTCTTGACAAACCATCTATTAGAAAGGTGATATCCTTATTTGTGCATGTTAGTGGTACTGGGATTGAAAACCAGGGCCTTTACACTGAGCTACATCCACAGGTTATTATTTTTATTTTATTTTAATTCTTACATGAGGTTTTACTAACTTGTTGAGTTGCTCTGGCTGGGCCCAAACTGAGGATCTTCCTGCCTCAGTCTCCCAGAGTGCTGGCCCTACAAGTGTGCACCACCAGGCCTGAACAGAACTATTTTATCTTGATCTTCCTTTGAATTCTCAGTTTCTGTCAACCATGCTTTTCAGTTGGCCAGTATTAACTGAGAAACAACCATAGATTCTCCTGGTCAAGACACAGTAAGATTGGGTTTATTTCCTCAAAGAGGGGAGCACTACTGTTCCCTCTACTCAAAATGCCTTCTTTGCTCCCCCCATGAGTCACTGTTCCATATGTTACCCGTGTTTCTTGATCTGGCCCAATACCAACCAACTTCTATATCAAAGTCAACTCTGACAACTCTAGACCATATCCTTCTCTAAACTTTCACAGAGGAATAGCATAAGGTAATTTGTAACACACAACTCACAAATTGGATTACAACTGAAAAATCAGTTGGGGGAATGAGATGACTAGTAAATTTAGGGGAAGTGGCTCGAAATTTTAAAGTTACAATGATCTTTAAGTCCCAAAGAATCTTGATATATAATTCTCTTCTACAGTATATAATACTCATCAAATTGTTTCTTTTCCAAACCAATTGCATTATTAACTGCACACCAAAATCAAATACATTTATTCAAAGTCACTTATATAGCACTTACTCTTCTTTCATCCACTGATTTCGCTGCAAGAACCATTCCTTCCAAACATTTTGAAATGATGGGAATAACCTTGCGTTCTGAGTCTGCAAATCCTCTGTAACACTCACTCAGTTTAATAGTCCTTCGTTCATCCATTTCTTGCAGTTGCTAATAATCAAAAATTTTAAAAGAAAACTTTTTTTTTTATTCTGAAAGAGAGCATTAGTAATACTCTCCTAAAATAATTAAGATTTCTACCCTGATCAGTATCTTTTAACAAGTGCTTTACGGACATATGAAACTTAAAATCCAAAGCTGCTAAATCATAAAAGAAAAAAAATAAGGCTTTTCATACATCCAAAACTCAGGTGACAATGGCTTTAAGTCTTCTATCAGAACTCCTTCCAAGCTACCAACTCCCTCTTCTCCAACCTTCTTGCCTCTAGAGTAGTTCTTATTATTTATGCTTCCAGAAAAGTTTGATTTGAAGACAAATACTGGTGCCAATTTTTTAAAGCAATTAGCCTGTAATATATAAGTCTGAGATCTCTAATCCTTTATATTAGTTTAGAATATTTTTGTAACAGGGGACTGAATCAAATGTCCATAGATTACATATAAACACATACCCACACACCCTACCACCTACAGTTCAGAGTGATTATTAATGGTTGAAGACACGAGAGGAAAAATAAGCAGTCATGTGGTCAAAGTAGTACATATGTAGAATCCCCACAAATCAAAATTCACTGACATCCTGCTGGGAAATATGTCAGGATACATAGAGCCCAATAACTTCAAGGTACTGTATTTTGATACTTTCTACTTAACAACAGTCACCATTCTCTTCCCTAGGAAGCAGTTATACTATTCAAGTCTTCAAATGACATAAACTTCAAACTATTTTTCCTTTTTAATTACTTCTCAAAGCTTAGGAGATTGAGACCTTTAGCCTCATTGTTATGATTTGTGTATAGGTATCCCCCAAAGCCTCATGCAGTCATGGGGCACTTCTGGAATTTGTGATTGATTATTGTGGGAATGGGTGCTGCACCTCCCCTGGGGTAGGTGATTTGCATTTTAATGTAATGTAAGGAGGGAAGAGAAGTTAGCTGTTTGAGCTGCTGCTACTCCTGCCTTTATTATTGCTCTTTGCCCACCTACATGAAAAGGTTGCCCTTGCTATGTGCCAACCTGCCTTGGAGCCAGCTGAATATGGACTAAAACCTCCAGTAACTGTGAACTACATAAACCTTTCCTTCCCTCATTTTGAATGTCGGGTATTTGTCCCAGCAGCAAGAGAAGAGTAACTAAGACACTCATAAAAGAAGTGCTCTGCTTCTCCAAAGTGGCACAGCTACTCCATATCAAGTTCCAAATAAAAGGACCAGGGCCCAGCGGGATGGCTCAGCGGCCTAAAGCACCTGCTTGGGAAAGCTTGGGCAGCTTCAGGGACCGTGGTTTGATCCCCGGCACCACATGCTGCGCCAGCCCTGCCCTCGGGGCGGGCTGAGCCGGCCATATAAATGAGTGAATAAACAAATAAAGGTTCTGAAACAAGAAATAAATAAAAAAATTTTAAAAAAATAAAAAGACCAGCAACCAAATCATAAAGGCAATTTATCTCCAGAGTAAGTTCTCTCCCAGAATATAAAACTTAGCTCAGAAAAGCATCACAGAATAAGCACTGGTAGGCTTGACATTTTGAACTAAATAAACAGAATTTAACATCCAGCTCTAGTCAGCCATCTCTCGATATGCTTCCTTAGTACTTTCATCTTGCTTTAGAAAATGAATAAAGAACTTTTGGGTTGATGTTCTCTCTACCTAATCTCTACTCTGCATTAGATACGCTTTATTCAACATCATTTCATATGCCTTTTTCTTCTAATCTTTTTCTTTTTTTTAGAAAAGGCATTAATTTAACCTTCAAAATTCTAGTTGTTTTAACTCTTTGGCCACTGCTATTACTAAGTGATGCCAGACAAAGACTGTTAAGCAAGTTAGCTTGAATTGTAATTATGCTCTACCAAGGCCAGCAAGACAAGCAGTAGCTCTGCTGAGGTACTTGGCTGGCCCTTAAAATTTTTACATTTAAAGACTAGCTTTTCTAACTATCAGACTAAAGAGTTGACTTCATATACCTAAAATTTACCTTGTAAATCTGAGGAATCACTACATAGAAATGCTTGTGCTGTTCTCCATTAAAGTTCTGTAACTGTGCAGCATATTCATTTTTATTCTCATCAGCCATATGTGTACGCAGGTTCAACTGTTGTTTGGCCTAGAAGAAAGGTATTCCAAATCGTTATCAAAAACAACAGGATCACAGCAACTCAGTTTTCTGAAAATTATCCCCAAACTAGATCATATAGCTGTTGACTCTAACACCTGACATCATGATATTAAGAAAGTGGTCTGGCTCTTCCAAACTACTAATTAAGCTTAAGGAGATGCATACAAATATAATATTGTACTTCTGACAGTAGTCTATAAATTAATCTTAACTCAGAAATAACCTAACAAAGAATGTGATAGTCAAAATTCTCTGAAAAGCCCATGAAAACCCCACTCAATCCACAGTATACTTAAAAGATTCCAATAAATAAGTATCTGAAGACTAAATTTCTTCCCCCCCCCCTTTTTTTTTTTTGCGCAGGGTCTCACTGCACAGCTCAAACTCATACTAATCCTCCAGTTATCTGCGTCCCCAGCACTGGGATTATAGCATGCACAATCACACCCAGACCCAGTCAGTGACTGAGTACACCAGGCAGGAACAGCATGGTGCCAGTGATTAAACCCCAGCCCCTGATCTTGCCTAAGCAGTTTCTTAGTCCATTGAGCTCTCTCGCCAGTCCAAAGACTAAATATTAAGGCCCAAAGTATTTTTGCAGAAAACTTCCAACTTCGAATCCTAAGAACACATTCATTTGCCCTTCCTTTTTTCTCTTTCTACCACAAACCATGGTGGAACATAAAAATACAAATTCCCTTCCTACAAGATCTCATGCTTCAGTCATGAGGAACTTTTCTAGTTCCAAGTAATTGGCTGTGATTCCCACAGCCTGGGCAGAGGCTCCATCACAGTATACAGGAAGAGAAGGCCAGGAGCTCAAACCATTGAACACTCCCCTCAACTTCCTAATTATTAAAAAAGAATCGCAAACATATGAGCATAAAAAAAGAAAGCAATAAACACTAAAATTCTGGAGTAGTCCAAACCAACTATATTTTGAGATGTTTGAATATTCTCTAAAATTATCTCTGCAGACAAAAAGGTTTCAATAAAACCTTAAATTAGGCAAGGCTGGGCTCAGACTTGTACTCCTTCGGTCTCAGCCTCCAAAAGTGCTGGAATTACAGATGTATGTACGCAATTGTAACCAGCATTGAAGTTCTTAAGGAGTTAATGTCAACCTAAAAGAAGTGTCCCATGTATAAAATAGTGCTTTTTACAATTGTTGTAGGCCAAATGTTTATCAAGTAATGATTATATACTGATCAATTATATATATGGCACAGTTCTGGGAAGAAGGTTTGCCTCATAAACAAAATCAGGATGTAGGCCAGTGTGATGGCATATGCCTACAATCTTAGTACTCAGAAGACCCAAATAAGAGAATCACAAGTTTGCAATAGGCCAGGGCTACATAATAAGTTCAAAGCCAGCATCGACTACATAGAAACCCTTTCTCAGTAAAACAATACAAAAAGCCATGCTCTTCCACTCAGGGCAAAAACAATCAAGTTCTAAAATCTTAATAGCAGGATCAAATCTAGTAATTGGTAAAGATGTACACATTAATTTAAAACAGTCTCAAATCTGTCTGAAATATAGTCCTTTTTGCACTGCACATGTGAAAAAACTGAAAGGTTTCAAATAACCATGAACTGAGAAAAATAAGTCCAAACAATGTGGCTGCCCAAATCCATACATTTTGGGCTCTGCTAAGATAAAATCAATATTTAAATAAAAGAGATAAACACAAAACAAATCAGATCACACCTAGATGATTAGACACATCAAAAACCAATTAAAGGGCCAGGGAAATGGCTCAGTGGCCTAAAGTGCCTGCTTAGGAAAGCTTGGGCAACTGCAAGGACTGTGGTTCGATCCCTGGCACCACATGCTGTACCAGCCCGACCCTCATGCTGCACCAGCCCCAACCTCAGGGCAGGCTGAGTTGGCCATAAAAAAAAAAAGAGTATTGACAAGTTAAAGTGTATTAAGAGGAAAACAATCATAATGGAAGATAATGAAGCTATTTCATTTGTGGAATAGTTGAAACAATGTTTTTTCCAAGTACAGAGTTTACTTACTGCAAGTATTTAAACCTATTACAAAAAATAAATATTTGATATTTTTCTATGGTACCTCAAAAACCAAACAAAAGAGATGAGTGAAGCCAATACAGGAAAATATTAAAACTTAAAAAGAAAAAAAAAAAAAAAAAAAAAAAAAAAAAAAAAAAAAAAAAAAAAAAAAAAAAAAAAAAAAAAAAAAAAAAAAAAAAAAAAAAAAAAAAAAAAAAAAGAGTGCCCTGAGATCACACATGACTAATCATAGAAAACTTACTATTAGTCAAGATTTAAGTCACTGAAAATAGGGTGGAAAATATAGCAGCATCATCAGTTATGCTAAAAGATTTGTAATTATAGCCTGGAATTTATATGAATTTAAGGTTTCCATTTAAAAAAAAATTAAAGTGAAAGGCAGAAAAGAAATTGTTCTTTTTTCTCCTTTGATAGTTTAGGGAATCATAAATTCCAGAGATCATGATATAATTAATGGGCTGGCGAGATAGTTCAGTGGTCTAAACAGCTACCTGGCAAGCTCAAGAATCCAGGTGCAATCCCCTATATTACATGACTTGCTGTCTCAGAACATGGGCACACTGTGCCCACCACCAAAAGGCACATGTCTATAATCCCAGCACTGGGAAGGCTGGAACAGGAGAATCACTATGAAGCCAAGCTGCATAGCAAGACTGCATAGCAAATATATATATATACACATGTATATATGTATATATATGTATATGTATATATATGTATATGTATATATGTATATATGTATATATATGTATATATATACATGTATATGTGTATATATGTGTATATATATATATATGTATATATATATATCCCTTTAGTATATACAATGTGAAGTGATGTTCATCTATCTTTCAAAACACCAACATTTCAATATTATCACTGTCAAATGTTCTAAGATAAAAAGCATTAGGAATGGGATTGGGAAAACTAATAAGCAGCAATTACAGAGCTAATCAAGAAGTTATAAACATTTGGCCTACCATCATTGACAAAAGATTCATTTTTTCCAAAATAAACAGCTAATGTCACATATTTTTGACAGTTTTATTATGAACTCTATTTAGTAAAGTTAGGAAAGCACACCGTAACTATTGACATAACTGACAGACACATCTTAGGCTTTCTATCCTATTTTGCAATACAACAGAAATTGAATTCCCGTAACAACTATTTCTTGCCTCTGCATTTTGAATGCAGCTGAAATATTTCAATAAACTAAATAGCATATTATCTTCACAGACCAGTAGAAAATATTTGTGTATCGTAGACTCAGAGTAGTGTATCTTAAGAAACTTCCAACACTGATACAAACGGTGTAAATTCAAATACAAATTATATTTATATCAAAGACAGTACAGATTGTTTCTCACCTTTTCAACATCCGCCTTAGTTGCATTAGTGTCATTATCCAACCTTTCATAACTCTGTTGTGCTTTTTCTGCCTCTCTACATTCCCTTTCAAACTTCTTTTTACTCTGTTAGAAAAAAATTATAACATCAACTGAGAAAATATAATTAGATTTAACTCATTTAAGCAATAACTCTACAATGCTGCCACTTATGTTGCACAAAACTGAACCACATACTAAAAGTAAAATTTGTTTTTTCAAAATTAGAAACTAAATTTATTACAATAATATATTGTGCTTTAAATATCAGACATTATTTGCAGATAGTGAAGAAAAGAAGTATTAGTAATACTTATTACAGAGGATTAAAGTGCCTGCAAGCAGGCACAGGTCCTGGGGGGTTCAATCCCTAGGCCTGCCATGCTGGACCTGTCCCCAAGGCGTGCTGAGACAGCAATTGAGGCTAGGTGTGGTGGCACACACTTGTAATACCAGCTCTTGGGTGGCTGTAAATAGGAGGGTCACTATGAGTCCGATCTAGTAGTGAGACCCTGTAAACCCTTCCCTAAAACATACAGAAAAAAAAAAAAAACTTATTATATATCTCATCTTATCTGTCAATTTATAAGTTTTTATAGGCTCATCCTTTTTTTTTTTTTTTTTTTTGTGGGACCAGGGTTTGAACTCACAACCTTGCACTTGCCAGTCAGGCACTTGTGCCACAGAGCTATCTCCCCAGCCCCTATATGCTCATGTTTAACAGGTCTTTTTTTTGGTTTGGTATTTGTTTCATTGGATGCTTCATTGATTGGCTTTTATACTTTTTTGGTGCGACTCTCACATAACTTGAGAAGTATAAGTGTCGTTCCAAAATAGTTTTATATTGCCAGAAGTACCTGAAATACCATTGCTCCGGACTTAAGATTTTTAAATATGTTTTTATCTAATTCAAATTACTATGTATAGGGAGCTGGGGAGATAGCTCAGTAGAATAAGCACTTGCCTCGCAAGCACAAGGGCCTGCGTTCAGTCTTGAGTTCTGCAAAAATAAAATCATAAAAAAAAATAAATAAAAAATAAAATCATACTAACAAATTACTATGTATAAGCCATTCACAACTGGGCCACATTTTCTGACCTAAGTCTACTTTTCAATGCTCTTATCTTTCATTCAACTCGTTTCCCCCAGTTGTTTAAATCTCTTTCTAACATTTTACTTTCATAATTCAGTTTCCCAAGAGCTTTTACTTGGAAAGCATAGGGGATCAAACTCAGGACCTTGAACTTGCGAAGCAGGCACTTAAGCCACTGAACTACCCCCCTGACTTTCCCAAAATCTTTTAACTTGCTTAAACTTGACTTGTTAGTAAGTAAGCATAGTGCACAGCTACAGTGCCCTACCTGGAGTTTCTGCCATCCTCCAACATACCAGAATATGTTAACACATTTAAGTAGAAAATTAAAATGAAAAAAACATTCCTATTTCAATGGGCTCAAATTTTTGTACTGTTAAGATGGAATAAATTGTTACAATATAATTTTGGTTCTGCCCTGTAATGTAGTCCAGAAACTGTACTGTCCATAACCCTGTCCTCCCAGCTCCACTTAAGTACAGCTGCCTTTTTCAGAATTTCCATTTCCCATTATCCTGAGTATACCTCGCACAGGTCTTATAAGGGTCTCCTATTTCCTAGTTCCATTCTTTCCCCTTTCTAGTTTCAATTCCTCATTCAGGAAAAACACATTTAGCAGCAGTTTCCTAGAAGATCTGAGAGGTTCTTCTTGTTGTTGGTTTTGTTTTGTTTTGTTTGAGTTTCCATAAGTAAAAGTCCCTTTACCACAAGTTTTAATTGATGAAATTTTGAAATCAAAATGTAGAAGTAACTATAGGCATTTTCTCGATTCCTGACTATCCAATCCCATTTTCATTCCTGATTCATTGTATAAAGCATGTTTCTTTTCTTTTGTTCTCTGGTGGCTGGTAGGATTACTCTCCTACACCTGAAATCTTATGATTAACGGCTTCAATATTGAACTGTGGTGCCACATATATACGAATCCATTTAGAAACCTATGTCTTTCCAATTTGGTGGACATTTTCTTATTTTTGCCCATTTTCTATTTTGATTCTAAAGGATACTATTTTGAAAATAAATCTGCTAGGTGAGTCCTCTCATTATATTTTTGTACATTCTCAATCTGTCATTTTAGAAAGATTTCAACTTTATCCTTTTTTCTAAAGATATTTTCATTTCTGCTACCATAAAGTTCTTTATTATTTATGTCACTTTTTAAATAGTACCTTAGCTTTATTTTACGGATGTAGTATTTTCTTTCCCTTGCGACTATTAGTAACAATTGTGGGTGCTTTATCTTTTGTATGTTTCTGTTTACAGTCCTAGAGATTGAACTCAAAATCTTCACACGGAGTTATATTACATTTCCAGACCCTAAGCCCCATTTTAAAGATAGGGTATCTCACTAAATTACCTCGGCTGGGTTCAAATTTTTGATCTTCCCTTCCAGTCTCAAAGATTACAGATGTTTAGTACCATGCGCAGCCCCCTTAATCTGTTAAACTTTTTAATTACTTCCTTTCATGGTCATGGTTTCTTCTAAATTGATTTTGATTTGTTGTTTGCTTTTTGCTGAACAGTAATTATCTGAGTTTTAGTCTCATATATATAGTAGATGTGGGCCCGGCGGGATGGCTCAGTGGTCTAAAGCGCCTGCTTGGGAGAGCTTGGGCAGCTTCAGGGACTACGGTTCGATCCCCGGCACCACATGCTGTGCCAGCCTTGCCCTCAGGGCTGGCTGAGCCGGCCATAAAAATGAGTGAATAAACAAAGGTTGTGAAACAAGGAAAAAAAATAAGTAAAATAAAAAAATTTTAGCCAGGCGTGGTGGCTCATGCCTGTAATCCCAGCACTTGGGAGGCTGAGGCAGGAGGATTGGTGCGAGTTTGAGACCAGCCTGGGCTACAAAAGTGAGCTCAAGGCCAGCCTCAACTCCATAGTGAGACCCTGTCTCAAAAAGACAAAAAAAAAAAAAAAAAATTCTTTAATATATAGTAGATGATTTCTTCAAATGCCTAATGATTCTTGAAAATAAATGTGTGTGTGTGTGTGTGTGTGTGTGTGTGTGTGTGTGTGTGTGTGTTTTAACAGGAATTAGCCTTATCTCTAGGGCAGCAGTTCTCAACCTATGGGTTGCAACCCTGGTGGGGGTTGAACAACCAAAACACAGGGTTTGCCTAAAGCCATTCCAAATCATAACTGTAGCAAAATTACAGTTCTGAAGTAGCCACCAAAATTATTTTTTGGTTTGGGGCCACCACAACATGAGGAACTGTATTGCGGGGTCATGGCATTAGAAAGGTTGAGAACCACTGCCCTAGGGTTTTAATTTCAAAACAGGATCTTGCTAAGGTTTCTAAATTACCTATGCTAGGTTCAGACTTGTAATCATTTCTGCTTTAGCCTCCCACAATCCTGAATTATAGGTGTGTGCCATCATACATCTCTGTCAGCTTGTCTTTAAAAAGCTGACAGAAAGCTCTGTATGTGAGGCTAGTATGGTCTTTTTTCCAGTAAAATGCACAGGAAATTTCCTTGGGAAAACCCTAACAGCATTATCTGTACTATTTTTTTTTTCCTCTAGCTGAGTACATTTCCCAGACAAAGCCTTTCAAATTTCCTATCTAGAAAATAAATGTCTTGCTACCTATATTCTAAACATTCAGAAGAAAGCAAAGGATCTTAACATTTTATATTTACCTGTTAGTTAAATATACTTGTTTGTTAAACCTTTTTGTTTGGGGGGGGGGTGGTATCGGAAATTGAACTCAGACTTTGTGCTTGCCAGGTAGGCACTTGTTCCTCTGAGTCGTATCTCTGGCCCCTACCTAACCATTTTAGAACCAGTTATAATTTCTTGTTGGGGATCACAAGCCATATTAATATTGCAAATCTGGAACCCAAACCTCATAATTACAAAATCAAGAGTTGAAGTTTCTCACAATATACCTCCCCTTGACCTACAGAGACAAATTTCATGATATTTCTCATGCTCAGTGGACCAGGTTCTTACAGTCTATTTTTTGATGAAGGTTTAGTCGAGGTTCAAATTTTATTCAAGGGTATCAGTTCTGACTCCCAACAACAAACACAGCTAAAATATTATTTTTGATCCCATATACTAAAGCATGAGTTCCTGGGCTCAGGACATACCTCAGGAGCATAGCACCTGCCTGGTAAACAGGAGGCCCTGAGTTCAATTCTCAGGAGCAAAATAAACAAACAAATCTTTAGAAAACACCAAGCTCAGTAAATCTCTATATTCCAACATCCTTTCCTCCATTTTTAAAATGCCACTGTACCAATTTATACATCTACTGCTCTTTTTTAAAAATTATTATTAAGTTTACGGGCACATTTTAGGTATACAAAACAATCACATTCATCATAGGTAATTCGTACCTGTACATGATATAAAATAATTCTTTTTTTATCACTAGGTTCTTAATAGAGATTTCCCTTTCTTCCAAATGCTTGTGAGTTTAAAGGCTGGGGGAACAGCTGAGGAGCATAAGTCCATGCCCTGTAGGCACTGGGTCATGAGTTTGATGCCCCGGTACCACCCGGAAAACCTCAAATACCCAAGAATTAAAAATATAACTTTAAAAAAATCATTTACCTGGGGATTTGTAGCCAAGAGATTTTGACTTGATAGAATAGTTAGAACTAAATATATTCTAATTTACAACAAATGAATATGCTTTGAAATTTATGAAATTCTTTTTCTTTTAAATATATTTAGTACAGGGTGTACAGGGTCTCACTCCATTGACCACTCATAGTGATTTTCCTGTTTCTAGCCTCCCAAGCGCTAGGATTACAGGTGGGCGCCACCACGTCTAGTCGCAATCTCTCTCTCTCAGCATGCCCCAGGGATGGGGCCAGCATGGCACAAGAAGGATAGAACCCCGGTTGCTGCACTCTAGCTAAACAGGTACTTTAGTCTTCTGAGCTATCAGACCCCAACATGTTATACCTACTTTTTATCCAGAGTACATACAAATAACTAAGCACAATGACAAAATGTCATTTTCCTACAAAAATTAAGATTAAATTCCCACATGTAGCCCTGTAAAGCTCACAGCTCTGTTTTTAAGTTGTATAGCTACATGCTAAGAATTAAAGTGCATCAACAGAAAAACCTCTTTCCCAAACACAGTGTATTATTATACAATATAGGGCTTCACTCCAGAAGACATTCTCCATGTTTTTTATGGCAGAAAAGCCTGCCTTGCAATAGGCTAAAAACAGCTTTCACTTGTTATCCCGTCTTTCCCACAGCTTGGGCTAATCTCATTAATGATATCTATGAGGAAATCTGCTGGGAGTTTTCTGGGAAAGTTTTATTTGCCTGATGAAAAGGGACAAGTAGAAAATAAGTGCTCCTTTTTTTTCTTGTTTCCAGAAGCAACTGAAATGAGGATATACCTGCCTGCCTAAGACAACTACTGACTCTAAGAACACAAGGCTGAAGCAACCAGCCAAAATATGGTTAAGAAGACTGTCTCAGTTATTTTTTTTTTCTCATTGCTGGGACAAAATACATTCACAATTAAGGAGGAAAGGTTTATTTAGCTCACAGTTAGTAGAGGTTTCAGTTATACTCAGCTGGCTGTAAGGTACAGTGGCACATGGCAGAAAGCAATCCTTCATGGTGGCAAAGAGCAAAGGGAGAAGCAGCAGCTGTGGCTTTTTGCAAGCCTCTCTCCCCTCTTATATTGTAATGCACAGTACCCTAGGGTGAGTGTTTCACTCACACCCATAATCCCAGCATTGGATCATCAGTCAAACTCCAGAAGCCACCACAAAGACTGTATGAAACATTAGCGGGACACCTAGACCATAACATGGGCAGACAGAAAAAGAGGTCGTGCAGCGTTGGTGACAATGCTAAAAATACTGGCTTAACTTCAGAGCTTTGTTAGTAGAAATATACATGATCCGTTACCTGGAAACACCTAACTGATGATCTGACATCACTAATGCTTCTTAATCTACAACCACTCTTTCAGGAGCTCTTTCACAGACTACTTTATTGCCAGTGTTCCTTATATTGTTTATTCTGGGATTTAATTTTTATTTTTTCCCCTAAATTTTCAATCTCTGCCACTAATTCAATCTATTTTCCCAGGTCTTTATACCATGTCTAAATTATTTCAAGCCTATTGCAAATTCTGTTTTCTTGGCTAAACAGAAAGACACAGAACTAAAGAACAGGATCCTATGTCTGTTCCTATATATTAAACAGAAACTATATTTGCTAATATTCTCTGTAGAGCAGGTTGTGTGAAAATTAAGAGCCCATCAAATTCACTTTTATACATCTTGGACCTGGCACATGTAAAGGATGTTTTCAATAAACCTGAGTAGGGTTAAACTCACTTTTTTTCATAGTATCACTAATGCCTTGAAGAAAGTGCCCCTACATTTTTTGAACCTTCTTCCTTATTTATGACCTCTGTAACTTTTCCTTAATTACTACTATGGTTTTAACAACAAGTCAACATACATTATCAATAATGACTTGGGCTGGAGAGATAGCTCAGCAGAATAAGCATTTGCCTGGCAAATGTAAGGACCTAAGCTCAATTTCTGGTTCCGCAAAAAAAAAAATTTATGTGTACCAACACCAACTGTTACAGGAGTCAGTATCTCTTCAGTGTATGAGTCTATTATTTTGTGCAAATGTAAACACAGAAGCATACACAAATACTTTTTTGTTATTGTTGTTGAGAACCAGGGATTGAACTCAGGCCCTTGCACTTGCCAAGGAAGTGCTTATACTACTGAGCTGCCGTCCCAGCCCCACAAATACTCATTACAAAGCAGATAATAATGCAATTGCAAGTTAATCGGTAAAACTACTCCTTAAAAGTCTTGCCAAAATCAGAGAAAATGAAATAGACTATTAAAACACAAATTCTTAATCAGCATTGGTGAATAGAATCTTTTTTATTTATTTATTTATTTTTTATTTATTTATTTTTTCTTGTTTCTGAACCTTTGTTTGTTTATTCACTCATTTTTATGGCTGGCTCAGCCTGCCCTAAGGGCAGGGCTGGCGCAGCATGTGGTGCCGGGGATCGAACCGCAGTCCCTGAAGCCGCCCAAGCTTTCCCTAGCAGGCGCTTTAGACCACTGAGCCATCCTGCCAGGCCCCAGTGAATAGAATCTTTTACCAGTAACAGTTACATAACAGAAACTTAACCTAACCTTTGAATATGTATTTTCTTTGTTTTATTTTGGGTTTGTTTTTGAGATGGGGGGTCTCACTAGGTAATTCTGGCTGGCCCACGATGTGAAAGCTGGTCTTGAATTGATCCTCCTGGCTCTGCCTCCTAAGTGCTACCATCCCCAAGTCTTGAATATACAGTTTTGGAAAAAAAAAAAACAAAATGCATTAATTTTTAGAAAATTATATTTCTAAATATATTCTAAAACTATGCATAAATTTGTAAAATTTCAATTTTAAAGTCATTTTTCTAACGATCAGTGATTAACATGAAAAACTTCCTTCAGGAAATTCTCAAGGAATACACTGTACATAATAAAAATACACCAGTAAAAGAGAAACTGCTTGATAAACTGAAGATTTTTTAAAAAGTATCTTTTTTTCCCAGTGTTGGGATTATAGTTGTGTGCCACTATGCCTGATTAAAACAGAATGTTTTGTATAATATACATTATTTAATACAGCATTTTACATAAAGAATATATAGTGCTTCATGTAGGGATCTTGTTTCTCAAATTACTACATACCAGAACCATGAAGAAAAACCACCTTAGGAAGCACCTCAGGAAAATTTTAAACAAAGTATTATGCTTTTATACTTTGTTGCTGCTGTTTTCCTACAGTACTAGAAGCATTTTTAGAATTATACAATTACAGACTGGAAGAAATATTTCATATAACCTAGTTCAAATTGAAGTTAAACTTAAGTTAGTTTAAAAAAAAAACTCAGTGAAATCAAGTGCTAAGAAAAGGTAGAACCAGTATCTTGGTTTTTTTCAGTCTCAAATGGTCTACATCACCATTACTACTTCTATCTTCTATTAATATTTTATCATAGCTGAATTTAAAAGTCCAAATGAATCTCCCTAAATGTCTAGAATAGTGCGAACATCAGAATCCTCGTATAAGTACTACTATCACATAGGGGGAAAAAAAAAAAAAGATCTTTTATCTTCCATTTATACTTTATTGGCTACCATGTTTTAAAAAAGTCAAATTATGAATACTACATTGAAAATACTAAAGTCAGATATAAAAGCTTAACAAAATTTAAGAGTGACCTAGAGTGACCAAAATATTATACTAATCATGAGAAGCAACATAACTTACATTATCCATCTGTTTCCAGCACATGTCAAGGTATTGTTGAGCTTTTCGTCCTTCTTGGAGATGCTAGAGATCATAAACGCCACCAACAAAACACACAAAAATAATACATTTTAAATACTAACTTTTAAAGTCCCCCAAAGTCTTTTCACAATGTTGTTTCAAGAAACTAATTACATAACTTTATTAAGACTTAGAAACAGTAAAACATAACTCAAGTAAAATATACTTAATAAGATATTATTTTAGTACTTCAAATATACCCTTTTAAATAGATGAAAAATCTAGAGAAATAAAAAGCATCTTCAGTAGAGGTAAAGAGATTTTCTTTTTGATGATGTAGAGACTGAACTTGGGGCCTTCACCATGAGCTACATACCCAGATTTTGTGGGTCACAAAGGGGCAGGGTCTCACAAAAGTGTCCAAGCTGAGCTTGCACTTCTGATCCTATGTCAGACCCTTAAGAGTGCTGGGATTACAGACAAGTGTCACAGCACACAGATTATTTTACCTTGCAGAAGAGATTGAACCCATTGTCTTTGCCTTAAGTCTTCAACATTCTTTATCTTTTATTTTGAGAAAAAGTCCTCAATTGCTAAATCACTCAGGCTGGGGTACAACTTGTGATCCTTGCCCTACCATCCAGAAAGCTAAGATTATAGGCATGAGCCAATATACCTGTCTTGTCAAACATTTTCCATAAAGGATCATAAAAGCAAGTATTTTAATATTCTAGGCCATATTCTACTTTCATAAACCAAATGCAGCCATTTGAAAAATATCAGTTAATGGATGAGCGTTGGAATAAAAATTTTTTGTGGATATTTAAATTTTATATAATTTTCACATGCAATTAAATTTTTTTGCCTTTTTTTTTCAACCATATAAAACTGTAAAAACCCATTTCCTAATTAGCTTGTGGGAACTAAGAAACAAAAATAGAAAGTAGACTGGATTTGAACCATATGCTGTACTTTGCCAAATAATCTTAAATCCAAAAGGCTCAAAAAGAACAAATAAGTCTCACAGATTAGCAAGAATATCTTGCAATAAATTTTTCAGCTAGAAGGAATTTAAATCGATTTATAATGAACATACATTTTTAAAAGCTAAGTATTTGTGAAAATATTTCATACAACTATAATTGAATGAAAAAATTACCATTTTTCTTTCAGTTTTCAGATCATGAGCATATCTCATTAATTCACCATATACTCTGTGTGCCATTTCTTCTGCTACTACCTCTCGCTGTCCTGCATAGTCATTTAACTCATTAAGGATGTTAAAAAAGGCTATACACGAGGTGAACCTGGCAAAACATATTAAAACAGTGAAATTTATTATTACAAATATTTATGTATGATATAATTAAGCCTAACACTTGACAAATTTTAACATACTCAACCTAAATCCAAACTGCTAGTTCTACATTAATTTTGTACAGAAAGAATCCTACATTAAACTTAAGTTGTACATTTTTATATATCTTTGAGTAGCCTTTAATTTATATATAAAGGGATATTTGGGGTCAAAAAACAGTAAGAATACTACCTGCAGGCTCTTTTGGTATAGTGGAATCTCTTAGGTTGCCAACTGACTGGCCTGAGTTTGGGAATGAGCTTGGTTGGATTCCTAGGCTTGGCAGCTCAACCTGTCGCAGAGATGATGTGCTTGCTCTCGAGGACAGAACCTGCCAATCATACCACTGAAATACATCTCGATGGCTGATCTACAGAGCAACTTTGCTATCAGCTCTGGGTGCAGCTGCCTGTATGCCTGCCCACATCTTGAAAGGGAGTGAAGGGCCATTTCAGCCAGCACCAAAGAGGGATAGAAGGGTCAAAAATAAGGGTAAAAATGTGTGTGGAGGGAAAAAGAGAAAGAGAATCATTGTATTAAAATGTATATATATCTACTTTGAATACAGGAAAGAATACTCTCACAATTGAAGGATGACAGCTCAGATAGGACTCCATCAATAGCAAACCTGAGGTTCCTAACAACTGACAATTATATATTCAAAGTTGTTCGTTAAGTGTAAAGTTCTCTTCTGCATAATTATCTTATAACATTACAATATGTAACAGGAATATTACATATTCCTATTAAAACTGTCAAAAAGCTCATAAGAAATTCTTCATCTCCTATTCAGCATTCAAAATTTATTCTGAAACTCTCATTCATGGTCATAATCTCTTGAAACCAACCAACCAAACTGTTTTACCACCGAGAAAAAAAATGCCCTAAAAGCTGACAACTACAAAATGAAGTACAGAAGGGGAAGTACCTTTCCTTCCGGTGACTAAATTACTCAAGTGGCATTGTCTTAGTCTACATCTTTTTTTTTTTTTTTTAATTTTATTTATTTATGTTATGGCGCACTCAGCCTGCCCTGGGGGTGGGGCTGGTGCAGCAACGTGGTGCTAGGGACTGTACCACAGTCTCTGCGGTTGCCTAAGCTTGACTAAGTAGGCACGTTAGACAACTGAGCTATCTCACAGGCCCTTAGTCTACATCTTATTTGGAAATTCACTTGAACATGTTAGTCAAGATTTATCCTGATAGTTCTTTTCTCTTTCATAAACACTGATTTTTTTAAATTAAAACACTTTTAATATATGTTCATAAAAGTTAACATTGTTTGGCTAAATATTAACAGAAAAGGTTTAAATTTTTATTATACAATAATAAAGAGGTATATAATTTACCTTGGCTCTTCATCTTTGGATGAACGTTTGGGACAATACTTCTTAACCAAATTTCTACAGGAAGAGGATTTTTAGAAAGTTATAAAATTGTTCAAATTGATACAAATTCAAAGTCAATAATTTCATGATATAAAAAAATTAATATATTATCATGACCAAAATGCTATTAAGAAAACTAGGTTATTTTTGTGCTTATATTAGTATAATCACTAAAATTTAGTTGATTATACTATCAAACAAGAAAAGAGGAAGAATACAAAAAAGTACTCAGTATCTGAAACTAAGAACACAAAGACACATTCCAAAGAAATAACCAACATCCTTTGTTTTGCAAATCAGTGATTTCAATACTACTGTAATAAGTAAGCAAATGTGGAAAGAATCACTAAGGGGATAAGAGTCACCATCCTCATGACCCTATTTTTTATATAAAATCATTCTATGACCTCTTAATTCTCTTTCCTAAACCAACTTGTTTTCTGATTTATAACTACCTTTGCCTGCACCTATGTCTGTTCTTTATATTCTTAAAATACTACCTTAATTAATTTTTATGGAATCAGAGGCAAACTAATACGAGACAAACTACACTGCCTGGGTTTGAAGCCAGAAATCTGCTTTCTCTAGGACCTATGTGAACTTATACAACCCTCTAGGTCCCTTATTCCCTACTAAGGCAACAGTAGAAGCCCCAGGAAAATGAATATGAAAAGCAGCCTGGATTCCTACAGTACCTACCACAGGGACTGCCCTTGAGAGTCACCTAGACCTGGGGCATTCCCTCAAAAGCAAAAATAAGCTCTTACTTCTACAAAGCACCTAGGATTTGGTAATTATTATTCTAATATAAGTTGACATAGTTTTTATTAAAAGACAGCTCATGTAAACTGAGCATGGTGATATATGTCTTTAATCTCAGCATGCTGGAGACTGAGGCAGCAGAACTGCCAAGTTTGACCCAGTCTAGAAAACTCTAAATCCTGCTTCAGCTTCCCAGGCCTTGGGATCACAGTCATGTAACATTACTAGTCACAATGTTCTTCTTTTCCACCAAATTAAGGCTTTTATTTTTACAAAATATAAACTCTGTAAAAAGATACTTTAAATTATTAATATTATTAAGCTGGGCATGGTGGCTCACACTTGTAATCCCAGCACTCGGGAGGCTGAGGCAGGAGGATTGGTATGAATTCGAGACCAGCCGGGGCTACAAAAGTGAGCTCAAGGCCAGCCTCAACTGCATAGCAAGACCCTGTCTCAAAAAGACTAAATAAATAAATAAATAAATAAAAATTATTAATATTATTAATCATTTCTAAGGAGAACTGGAAAGGAAGTCAAATTTAAATGTGTTTTTAAAAAAACACACATAGTTTTCTTATTTTAAAAAAGTAATGAAAAAGTACAAAAAGAATTTATTAAAGTGGGTGCTCTGAGTAGGACTTCCTAAAAATAAATCTACTACTAAGTTGCAATACAACAAATACTCTCAAATTTATATTATTTCGTTTAGTGAAATTCTGTATCATCTTAATATTTTATCACTAATTTTAAAAAATAAAAATAAGTCTAAGTCAACAAAGTATACTAAAGAAAAATTATTAATAAATTTGTAATTTCTGCTTTGAAATTATAAATTTTTCTCTGTAATTATAGTTTGTCTCTAATTTCTCCATTTTTAACCTGTCGCCAGCTCAAATACATCTCAAACTGCCTTGCTTAAACATAAATGTAAGGCATTCCAGTTGTTCTAAACTTTAAAAAAAGTTCCAAACAAATCTTTCTCAAGAAAACTGACACCTGAGGCTGGGGAGATAGTGCAAAAGCGCAAGGTTGTGAGTTCGATCCCCAGTACTGCCAAAGAAAGAAAGAGAGGGAGGGTGGG
>PVJA010000465.1:0-11418 GCA_004027025.1 Myocastor coypus
TTTCGGTAATGGCAGCCCAGACTTCACAACTCAGAACTAATATCACCAAAATAGTTGATTTATGCCTCTCATATTCAGAACTTTTATGATTCTAAACATGTTAAGGTAAATGTTTGTCCTCACTATTTGTGAGCTCCTGGAATTTTAAAGACCGTACACGCTCATTAAAACTTCTCTGTGCTTTGCTTATAAGAATCCATGAAAGACCCATTGATTATAACACATACTGTGTTATATCTACTGAAGAATTTCTTAGTAATTTCACATTTAAGAAAAATTTTGGTCATTATCTGAGCATTGCCACAGAAAACCTTAAGTGTCTTGTTTCATAGACTGCTGAATGCTTCTACCGCATGGATCATGAAATTTAGCTTGGAAAGTAACTAGCTCAGTTAAAAGTAGGTTTTATGTAAAGACTTAAACTGATATATAGAACCTCATTAACTTCCTAGGTTGTTATTGCCCTTAGTTCATCAAAGAAGACTATTTCTATAAGTTAAGATGCATTATATTTGCTATGCCCTACAGAGTACTTTATATTTTGCCCGAATCTTCAATGCCCAATAAAGATTTTACTTGACTTTAAGGCCAGTGAGTTAGCTCAGTGGACTAAGCACCTGCATAAGCAAGCACAGGGACCAGGGGTCGATTCCTGCGTCCTCATGCTATGGTGGTCCTGCCCCTGGGCACACTGAACCGGTCACTGAGTCGGCGCGTGGTGGTGCAAGCCTGCAGTCCCAACGCTGTGGAGGCTGAAAGCAGAATGATCACTAAGTCATAGTGAAACCCTGTATCGAATACATAAAATTAAAAAAAAATGTTTTGCTTAACTTATTCTTCATGGTCCTCCTCATGTCACATATTTTCTTGTAGTATAACTATAATTTCCTCTTCTCCTATACTTTGTTACATTGAGAAAAATCATTTCAGATCTTCACAAATTCCTGATTTCTCTGTGCACTTCTGCTTCCTCAGCCTGAAAAGCTCTTCCTCTTCTGTGAGACTCCTAAGTCACTTTCAGGTCTGAAGTTAAATGTCCAAATATCTCGTAGCTTCCAAGCTCCCTAACTTGTCCTCTAAGTACCTGAATCAGAACCCTGGGATTTACACCTTTGTCAATCTTCGTTTCTATCACAGTCATTTCAAACCTTAGTGCTTCTGTAAGTTCAGCTCTGTTCCTGGCTATGTATTTCTTGAGGTCCGGAATCTCTGCAATTTTTGCACGTATCTCCTCAATAACACTTTTCAGGGATGGTGAGATAGCTGAGCAGACTATGTGCTTGCTTTGGCAAGTGCAAGGAGCAGGGACTAGATCTCAGTCCTGCATGCCTCAGTGGCCCCGCCCCTGGGGCACACTGAGTCAGGGAAAGAGTCTGGGTATGGTGTTGCACACCTGTATTCTCAGCATGGAGAGTCTGAAAATGGGAGGATCACTATGAGATGGAGGTACACGGTGAGACCTTGAACCAAAAACATTAAAAAAATCCTGTATAATAAATAATACTTTTCAAAACTGTAATAATATAATATTCTACCTATGATATTGACTGTGGTACATGATATTTATTCAAGCTTCCCAGATTCCATCTGTGTGTCTGTTACAGAAGATAAGTGGTGGTGTAGCTAAGTTGGGTGGTGATTACAAACACTCTGTAAAACAGGTGTTTAAACAGCATTTATTTTTATCTCACAGTTCTGCAGGCTATGAAGCCCTTGAACAAGGAGCTCTAGGATTCTGTCTAGTGAGGGCTTACTTTCCAAGACATATAAAGACTTTTTTTCTTTTTGTCCTCAGCTTGCAGAATTAGAGGGCTCTAGGTAGTTTCTTTGATGTATTTCTCAGTTGCCACTTGAAGTGCTTCAGAATCTTCTAACATGATCACAAGTGGATTTTAGGATTTCAGTATACGCAGTCTGCAGAGACACACACGTTCAGGATGTCCCCAGCAGCAAGTTCTATACAACTGAAGACTCTCTAGCTTCCTGTCTGTCACCATATTCACGATCCTGAAGACTCACCCTCACAGGGGTTCTCCCTGCGCATTATAACCATACAGACTTCTTTCCCATCAGTCCCATTACTGACTTCTTTGGTCTGTAGTGCCTGGAAACTGCTAATCTGCTCTCCATCTCTAGGTGCTTCTTACTGGACACATTTTGTCACCTTTATTTCTTCTTGGTTAAAATGCATGATCCGGATAATAAAAAGGTGTTTTGGTTTGTGCATGACATGAATATCATTGATCAAGACATTGCCATATCTGTGCACTGTCACAATTCAGCTTTCCTGACACCTGGATGTAATTTCTGACATCTACAATGCCTAGAAAAAGAGGTTCATTTTGACTTGGAGTTTTCAATGACTTCAGTGCATGATTGGTTGATTCCAAGGAAGAACTAGTGTGTGGCAGAAGAAGAGTTGCTCACGTGACAGTCACCGGGGAGCAGAGAAAGAAGGGAAAAGGCTGGTACTAGAACATAGCTCCTTAGATTGTGCCTCACATGAATGACCCTTCTAGACGCACATCACCTCCCAACAACACATGAAATCATAAGTGCATGAATCATATCTTCCCATAATTCAACTGCCTTTCAAACACTCCACTCTGCACACATGATTGTGGAGAACATTTGATATTTAAACTATAGCAATGTGGGGCCTGGTGGGATGGCTCAGTGGTCTAAAGCGCCTGCTTGAGAAAGCTTGGGTGGCTTCAGGGACCGCGGTTCGATTCCCGGCACCACATGCTGCTCCAGCCTTGGCCTTAGGTCAGGCTGAGCTGGCCATAAAAATGAGTGAATAAACAAACAAAGGTTCTGAAACAAGAATAAAAATAATAAATAAAATAAAAAATTCTAAACTATAGCAATGTTCTTCCTGTGGCTTGAAGTTAGAGATGCAGCTAATTTTTTCCCATTTTGTTTCTCACAGGTCTTGTATGACACAAGTTATGTTGTCTTCATAAAATGTTTTTAAATTGAAGAGTATGCTAATTTTGGTGGTTGATATTTACAGAGATTTATATTCAGGTCATTATAAGAAAACAGAACTTCTTTCTAACTGACTGTCATTATTTATGCAGGCAAACAATTTCAGATCAGGTATAGTAGTTGGGCATTCAGCTGGTGAGATTTTTGCAAACCCTGTAGAAAGCTATGTCTCATTCCAACCCAACTCCTAGTCCGGGTAATAACACACACACTCTCTCTCTCTCTCTCTTTCTTTTTCTCTCTCTTTTTAAAAAAATGGATTAAATAAACACAAAATAACAGCAAAGACAAAACCAAAATAAAGCAATAACAATTAAAATGGTACAGATTTTCAAAACAAGATAGGAAATTAACAAAAGTTGTTATCTTCAATAATTAGTTAAACTTCTTCCAATTTTAACAAGTAAATGATTTAAAATTCTTTCATGAACATTATTTGGAAATCTTAATTCAACATCGCTGTTTTAAAAATATATGATTTATTTAAAATCACTAATAAATCTGCAGTTATTATTCCTGTTCTTATTCTTGCTGTCTCTGTAATTAGTCATTCATCTTCTAGTTAGGGATATCTTATCTTTTACCATGAATAGAGAGTTTTAAAATGAAACTTCCTACAAATAAGATTGCTGAAGAAGAAGTCATGTTCCTAACTACTGGGTAGAAATAAAGAGCTTAGTATCCGGGCACTTCCATGACTACTGATTGCTGTCTCTCTCCCTTGTCTACCATGGACCCTGACTCCCTGCACATCTAGTAGGCATCTCTCTGCACTCATTGGGTTCCTGACATTTTTTGGTCTCTTTATGCCGGTTCAGGCCCTACCTCTAGTTCATGTCCATTTGTCTTGATTCCTTCCACTGCAGCCATGAACTGCAGGTCAGCATGAAAGAGTTTTCAAAAGTCCTAGGGTAATGCATAGAGGTTGGATTCCAGTTGTACATTATTGTTTTCTCGAAAGTAAGTTCAATCCCTGGTACCTCTACATATATATATATATATATATATATATATATATATATATATATATATTCCAACATCAGAAACTAATATATATATATATATATGTATATATATATGCATAGAGGGTTCTACTACTTCATTTGTGCAGTTATTAGACTATAATACAGCTGTTCATATGATCTGAGTGTGACAAATGAGAACACGTTCTTTAAATAATACAGGATATTGAACACATTTATTTTATTAGATAAAAGTGAATGCTGTCATATTTCAGCAGTGAAGTTGGCTTCATAGGAGACAGTAGAGTGGTTGCTTCCAGAAACTGAGAGGCATCAAGCAGCAGCCTGGGAGAGTTCTGATGAATGAATACTACCTGCTAATTAGTGCTAACAAGTTTTGCTGTTATATTGCTCAGCATGGTGACTATGGCTAACAAATACGTGACTTCCGTCTAATAACTAAGAAGGAGTTGTTCTGAATTTTAGTGCTATAATGAATGTTTGCAGACGAAAGTATGTGAATCTGATTAACATCACAGATAGTAGGCACATATTGAAATAGCTCGTTCTACCACATTAATATGTAGAATTTTATTTTTTAAATGCATGGGCTAAAATAAATGTAACTTTAATTTTTAAAAAGACATTTAAAAGTGAGTAAAAGAAGGTAGAGTTGTCCATAATGTTATCCATGCTGAAATGTAATGTCCATGAAATGCAAAACAAAATATTTGCAGAGAAGGTGACTTCAGTGACAGCTAAAATACAAAAAAACACAGCTTGGTGAAAAAGAGTTCATTCTTTGATGCAACAGCTTATTTTGCAAGTGTGACTTTCTATTCATAAAACATGTACACATCTTCCATTTCACTTGCAAGGGAATATATAATTGGCAAGATTATTTACATGTAGTAGTCAGCCTTCCAAAATACATGTTACGTACTGTGTGGTTGAGGTAAGTTTGCTTGTTCATTAAATCATTTCATTTGTATAACACAAAAATAGGAACACATATAGTGCTGCCTTTGGAGGTGCTGCAGAAATCAGAGCCATCAAAGGAAATGAAGCATGCTTCAATGTGGCAACATATAAAAACATCAGAAATTAATTAGACACTTTGAAAAAATAATACCACTGCCATTGGTGGTACTAAAGCTTGAGTTCTAAGTACAAGAAAGATATAATTAATCTAAACAGAACCTATGAAGAGAGCAAATAGTTTTGTCTTAAAGACTGCTCAGTTGACAACCAAAGAAGTTTTTTATTAAACTGTTTGTTTCTCCCTCTATTCTGTTGTTATGTTTTTATTCACTGTACTTAGTGATGCTGATGTTTCTCAAATTGTAATGAAATTACTTTATTCTTGACTTCCCATGCATAAGACAGTATGCACTTTTGGTAATGATACTCACTGCATTGTGTGCATGTTTAACACTGAGTCACGCCTTCCCAGAACACAAGCAAGAAAACATGAAGGTTGTTCTTTCTTTCCTTGCGATCCCTGTCCTTAGAAAGAAAACATCAGTTTGTGACAATAAACAAAAGCAATTTCTATATTTCACTCAGTTTTTTGTTGATTGTCCTTGCTTCTGTGAATTTTCTGTACCTTTCCTCTTGTTCCATGATGTCACCTTGTGTTTTAGCCAAGATTTTCCATTGAGTAAATGAATTAAGACATTACAGAGAAGAAATAAGTCTATGGTTTCATCCTTCTCTCAGAGGCTCTGTCCTCAGCTAATGACACTGCTCCCTGTCATAGTTCACTTGACACATTCTGTGTCCTCCAGGGCTCATGGAACCTGCCTCCTGCCCTTTGGCTCCCAGAGCAGCCACAGCTTTTGTGTAGCTAGCCCTGGTGTCTTCTATCCCTCATGGTTCCTCTACACTGCACCCACATCTTTATAATTAGTCCCTTTGTAAATAAGGTGTTATATTAATTTGAGAGTGCCATCTGTTTTCTGTAGGGACTATAGTGAGATACAGCATTCTGGGTCACAACCAACTCTAGGCATATAAGGAGGCAAAACCATCATAAGATGATTGGGGCAGAAACTAAGCATGCATCCTGTATAGATCATAGCTTTTGAGTTCTAGACCAGAATCTCGTTACTGGTCTGGGCTGTGGGGAGATTGAAATGGTGAAGGTCTAATAAATATCATCTAGAAAATCTGATGTTGTGTGTGGTCACTAGTTGCATTATCTCACAGAAGATTGTTCTAAGCAATAAGTGAGGAATAAATCATTCCATTGAATTATGCATTCTATCTGAGCATGACCATTCAAAGCTGTCAAGAGTTTATCTCGAAATAAATACTGCTCATATGTTTGATATGTACAAGTGCATATATTGGTATATAAATAATATAGTGTTTTAATTGTGTGTGTAATAGTTAATTACAATTCAGATTAATATTCAACACACATGTGAAGTACATAGAGCATATTATCTAGACTCCTTAGGATGACTGTACTTTTAAAATCTAACAATTTGTGATAAAAGTTTAGCTAATACAAAGCAAAAATAATAGATCACAATGTAGTTATGACTAGTATTGAAATTTATTGGCTATGACTCAACATGCAGTAAATGTCAATCACTAAAATTGTATTAGTTATAATTTCATTTGTGGTTTGAAAGTTTTAAAAATAGTTTTGCACCTGTAGACTTCATATTTCAAGAGGATGAATTACACAAAGGATGAAAGTGTTCATACCTAAAATTACCTGAGGAGAAAACACAGCGTCATACAACTGCTATGACCAGTCATGTTCAACATGGACAAGGTTTGGGTAGCTTCGCATCCCAGACTTTCATTTTAAAAATAATTTCTCTTGCAAGATCACTTTTGGAGTTCTCTGACTTTAGGTTTTGGAAATAGAGAAGTTGTGTTTTTATTTTATTTTATTATTATTTTTTTAACCTTTATTTTTTTTTCAAGTTTCAATTTTTTATTGTTTAAATTTAACAATGGTTATATTACATATTTTCATCATCAGATCAGTTTAGATTAATACATATAGGTATATAAGATTGATCAAACAATTAAACATTAACCCTTCTAAATCAACGTTACTTTTTTTTTTAAGAAAATTGATTATTGTTTGAAAACATAATTACACAATTATTCCACAGAAGTATTTAGAGAGGATAAATGTTAATTTTAAAACTGCAGTTTGTGGGCTGGGGGATAGCTCAGCAGAATAAGTACCTTCCTTGCATGCACAAGGGCCTGAGTTCGATCAGGGGAACCTCATGCTCTGCTGCCAGGTGCGCTGCACCAGTCCTGAAACCAGGCATAGTGGAGCACGTCTGTGCTCCTAGTGCTAGCATAGATGACACAGGGAGGATCACTGTGAGTCTGAATTATATAGTAAGACCCTGTATCACTAATAATAGTAATAAAATAATAATAATAAAATGCATTTTGTTATTCTCAAAATTAGGATATAATTTAGAGTACAACTATTTCTCTGTCTTTTTTCTTTCTTTTCTTTGTTTCTTTGTTTCTTTCTATCTTCCTTTCTTCCTTTCTTTCTTTCTTTAAAGACTCTTCCAAATACAGTTTCTCTAACAGAAAGCAAACACCTATTGCTGACAAAACAAAACAAAAAATGGATGGGGACACCCACTTGGGACCCCCCTCTTGTCTTTCTCTTGGGCAGAAGCTTTCCCTCAATAAATATGTTCTGCTCATTAAAAAAGGGGGGATATAAATGAAAGACTATTTTATAGTGAATATATATATATATATACAAAACAGGATGGATATACAGTATTTTCTCTTAGTTCAATGAGAAGAAATATTTATACTAATATTGTTTAGATAAATATCATGTCTGCATCTTGTACTCTGAATAACTACTGTGAAGACAATATACAGTGTATTAATTATTATAACTGTCCTACTGACCCCTTTTGAATCATTTTCATTGCTATTTTTTCTCATTAACATTAATAAGAAAATTTAAAAAAAATAAAAGCTGAAAGTAAAGGTCTATGCCAGAATGATATGATAAAGTTTTCTGCCTTAATGTGTCTGCCTCCTCCCTCTTCTCAGGTTTTCTCCACCTTCACATTGTTCAGTTGTTGTGGTCTCTTATCCCCCATCCTCCTTTGAGACACCCCAATCCTCTGTCTAGTCTTTATTTCATGTTTCTCACCATGGATTTTGGAAAGCTCTCTGCTTGCACTGGAACAGCAACGCATGATTTTATTGTTTTTCTGAGTTCATAATTGTACACCTCATGTACACTGAACTTCTGAAGAGCCCATTCTCTGAAATAAGATATAAATTCCAAAGCCAGCAGACATCAGTGTTGTAATTCCCCAATATCTGTAGATAATGGGCAGGAATGATGGATGGGCAGAGCGGGGTTATAAATGGGTTCTGCCCTCTAGCGCCTTTCTACTCAGGGACTCGTTGCATCAGCAGCAACTGGCTCTTCTTGGTAATGCAGACTCTCAATAACTGGCAAGTTGAACAACAGTTTATAGATTTACTTCATGTATTCTGACCTTCTTTTTAAAACAAGCAATTATAAAAAAGCACCTGTGGCAAAAAATATGCGTTCTCATGAATAAAGATATAAGCACTGCAATTAGAAAAAATAGCCTGTCTTTCACAGTTTCCCCAAGGATCTGTGTACCTGACAGGTTTCAAAGAAAGTTTGATCTGTTATTGCTTTTTTCCTGTCTTTTTATCATAGTCTTGTCAGAAATGCTGCTGTTGTGAATTTTGAAGCTGTGTGACCCTTTAATATGAAATTTCTAAATTTTAATGTATACTGTGTAATGCATTTTTTAGCTTTTTTATTTTTGTGAGAAAAACAATCTTTAGAATGTGTCTAGCTTTGAGGGATCCCCCAATTTTAAAACCTCATTGTAAGCCAATATGAAGATAGGTGACTTGAAATTGTGACATCTAAATGTCTCAGCTAACCTATTAAGAGTAAAACCCCAAGGGGCTGGGGAGATAGCTCTGTGGCATAAGTACCTGCCTGGCAAGTGCAAGGTCATGAGTTTGAACTCTGGTCCCACAAAAAAAAAAAAAAAAAAAAAAAAAAAGAGTAAAAGCCAAAGGATTGCAATTAGTAGGTGTGCCAAGGGTTGCACAGTTTTAATCAATTCAGTGTTTCTGCCTGCTGGTTGCACTCCACTTCCAGTATGGCCTTTTCTTTTTTTAAATTTTAGTACGGTGTCTACAGGGTCTTGCTGTATAGATTGGACTCACATTGATCCGCTTGTATTCAACCTCCCAAGCGCTATAATTACGGGTGCACGGCATCACAACAAGTCTCAATTGATCTCTCAGGGTGCCCCTCCGTGGGGGGGGGGCATGGCATGCCAGGATTCGAACCCTGGCCATTGCATCTGCCTAAATAAATGCTTTAATCTGCTGAGCTATTTGGCTGTACCGACCACTTTAAAACATAATTCAAAACTACTGATTCTGCTATTATTTTTTTTAACACAGATACAAAAAACAGTGCCTTGGGATATTTTGGAATGAATCTCATTTCTCCTTTCTTTATCTCATTTTCAGCTGTTCTAGAAATAGTGTGCTGCTTTCATCCTCCTAGAAAATCTGCCACAGGGTTTGCACCTCAGGTACTTTCGTAGCTTGCCCTGCCACCTACATCAGTCCATCTGTCCCTCTGAAGCTATATTTTATTTTATTTTATTTTATTTTTTTATGTGCAGAATGGACTTATTGAGGGAAAGAAAGCTCCTGTCCAAGAGAGGGACAGGAGAGGGGTCCCAAGTGGGTGTCCCCCTTGAAGCTATATTTTAGTGGCACCTTCCTTGATAAAAATTGTAGATCCATAGCTGCTCTACCTGTTTGTTTTTCTCCCAGTGTCTATCTAATGGTTTTTATCTAGAGCATTCACCAGCACTACTTATGTATAAATCATTCTATTCAGTTTGATTTTTGATATCTTGACATTGGAATACTAGTTCTGTGAAATAAGAAACCTCAAATGTTTTAGGATACATCTGCAACCTAAATACAAAGTTATCCACATCTATAGTAGGATTTTAAATTCCAGATTATAAAAAACCTCACAAAATATTCATTTTTTATTATTCAATGTTCTTTTGGAGTTTGTTATGTTTGGGCAAACAGTACAGATGTGAATCCTATTATTTATGTGAGCATAACATCTAGCTATAAATTTAAATCACTACCTTATAGATATTCAGATAGCCTGTATATTTTTGTTTTACTTACGTTTTTGTGATCTGGAAAAATTCTAAAGCTCAACACCTTACTTTCAGCTGTGCCTTTATCTTTATGTAGAGGCACACGCAATATCTCTTCAATACAGTTCTTTTACTTCGTAATTGTTAGTCATTGATCATTAGCTCTTTTATACACTGAATATTATAGCTGCAATTTTCTACTTGGTTTGCACAAAATAGAACTTTAAATTCAAAGACAGTATAATTAAAACAATACATCTATACTTAGAAGCTTTAGTTTTTTCCTCTGTGAGAATGGAGATGGAACTCATTTTATACTTTACTGGGAATAATAAATACAATTCCAAGTGCTACTCCGTTATCATTCTAAAAATGTTTTGAAATTTCTACTTTTTTCAAATGTACTAGTTAACTGAATAATAATTTGATGGTGATACGTATCTCTCTAGACAGGATACCCTAAACTATAGAATTGTATTCCTTTGTGTCATTATCAGTGTAAAGAAATAATAGTTTAAAATGTTACTTTAATTCTCTTTTTATAAACTGCTATAATTTACATCTGACAGTATTTTGAATGCTGATATTTATTTTTGTGTTCTGCATTAAGTAATGAATTGATTTTAGACGGCTCTATTTTTTAGTGCATACCTTAACAAATTAAATGTTCAGTATCTCAGTTATTTTTCACTCATTGCTGGGACAAAATACCTGACCCTCAAAATTAAAGAAGGAAATGTTTATTTAGCTCGCAGTTTCTGGGGGTTTCAGTTCATACTTGGCTAGCTCAAAGGCGGAGGGCACACAGCAGAAGTCAGCAGCTCGTGGTGCCAGAAAACGGCAAAATAGCAAGAACAAAAAGGGAGGAGCAGCAGCAGCAGCAGCAGAGAGCAAACCTCTCTGCTTCCTTCTATTCCATTTTGGCTAACAGCCCCAGGGCCCTTTTAGCACTCAAACCCATAAACCTAGCCTTGGATCAAGATCAAGAATTCATCACAAACACTAGAAGTCCTCTCCATGAAACTTTGGGGAGACAACTCCACACCAACCATAGCATTTAACAAATGGCAAATATTTGACAAATGAATTAAGACATTGTAATCACTTTTTAAATGTACAGATCTGTCCTCACATTGAATGCTCAGTGATAGAAAAGGGCGTTGCTTGTGCTAAGGAGACCTTGTTTAGTTCTGCCCTCTGTATGAAAGTGGATAGGTGGTGAGTCAGAAGGCTTGACTTTTAATAACTTAAATAGCTAAATC
>PVJA010000465.1:11518-49211 GCA_004027025.1 Myocastor coypus
TTTTTTTTTTTTTTTTTTTTTTGTGGAACCAAGGTTCGAACTCAGGACCTTGCACTTGCCAGACAGGCACTTGTGCCCTTGAGCTATCTCTCCAGCCCTATGTTCTCATAATGATAATATAGACGTTATGTCAATGGATGCCAACTTAACTAAAATAGTATTTCTCTTTTAAGGTGCAAAGCAAAAATGAACACACAATTGTAGAATAAATTGTGAAATGTGGAATAAAATCTTGAGCCTTAGTTCCTACCTTAGGTAACTGTTAAAAATATCCATACCCATCTATGTATTTCCTATCCATATATGTATTCACATACAATATCCAATTATTGAACTGTAACATGATTCAATTAAATGTTAGTCTTGTTTCCTGCTTTTGGGGACAAATACCCAGATGTCTGACACCTACAATTTAACTCACATTTTCAGAAGGTGAACTTCCTAACTGACAGGCTCCAAGCAGAAATCTTATGGCACAAAGGCATAGCGGAGGAAGCCTGCTCATTTGCTGGTCTGAGAAAGCAGAAAAGGGGATGTGTACCAGAGAGGAAGGCTCTGGGGGCCCGACATTGAGCCCCAAGTTCACCCCTCCACTATCTCCATAAAGCTGCCGAAGTATGCTATACTATTCCTAAGCATTTTCCCAGTCAGTCAGATGATGAGCCAGCATAACTTAGTATTTTTATACCCGTGTTTTTAGTACATAATTTGAGTTATGCTTTATTAAATTGTTTTAATAGTCACGGAAAATATAAACACATAGAAGATATAATCAAGTATATCAAGAGTTTTTGTAGAGACAAGGGCATCAATGAGTTTCATTTGTTTAGGTCTTCATAATGATTTCATGACTGTAACTGTTGAGTTCAACGATGCTGATATGCAGAAGGATCAAAGAGCTGTTACATAGTATGCTACTGTTCAGAGAAGTGAGTTAAAAGGAATAATAAATTGAATCAAAGTTTAACTGAGAGGGGCCTGGCAGGATGGCTCAGCGGTCTAAAGTGCCTGCAGGTGGCTGCAGGGACCGCGGTTCAATCCCCGGCACTGCATGCTGCGCCAGCCCTGCTCTCAGGGCAGGCTGAGCTGGCCATAAAAATAAATAAACAAACAAACAAAAGTTCTGAAACAAGAAAAATAAATAAGTAAGTAAGTAAGTAAGTAAATAAATAAATAAATAAAAAGTTTAACTGAGATAGGGCTTTAGAGCAGGGATAAGAATGGATGGAAAGTTAGCTGAGGTCCTGCCAGTCACCGCCTGTAATGGATGCTCCTTAATTTGCCTCTTCACCATCTTTATCCTCCTGAAAATAGCATGTTGTACCTTTCCTTTCTCTCCTTCCGTCACTCTCTCCCCAAATCCTCTAGTGCATGGGAAGATCCCCAGCTAGGATTTCCCTAGCATCAGTCCATAAATTGAGAGGATATTAAACTCAGTGGATATCTGTTAATTGTCTTTTGATGTAGAAATAGCACAAAGCAGTCTTTTCCTTCTAGTGTTATGGACTGTTAAGGTTGATAACGTGAAGATCTATATAAATGGAGACAAAAACCTGAGGCTTAGAGTGTAACTCAGTAGAAAGACCATAAAATTCCTGAGAACACATGTTAATCCTCTTCTGGTGAGTTCTCTTTGGTCACTCTCAAGCTTCACTCTGCCTTTTCCATGGGCTTACAGGAGCCAGTAATTCTTGTTTAGAAACTAGGCACATTGATTGATGCTCAGGTGGAGCTATAGATAATGCATCTTCTAAAGAAGCACTTTCACAAGTGCTCTGGGAGGCCAAGGATTAAGACACTAGAAGGCTGGCAGCAACTATAGCCTATTAGATATACACAGGACACTGAAGGGATGCTTGAGATCACTGAATTAACTGTCTTAGTACAAATAATGAAAAAAATGCCTACATTATTTTAGTCTCAATGAGATTTCCTAAATTACTCAGATTATCATATTGCGTCTTTAATCTCAGAGCCCTACAGTTTCTCAAAGGAAGCATATTTGTCCCAAACATCCTTTTATTCTGGTAGGAGCTTATAGTCAACTAACAGAAATCATACACTGACATTCTATGTCGTTTGATGGTCACAAACCATCAAGGTCTGTCATGCTTGCCTTTTTGTGTGTCTACCTAACCTTTAACGGTGGTCCAGATGTAATTGTTTCTTAATCTTTTGTTCAAGGGGTGTTTCCTTCCTTGAAGTCCAGCAGTCAAATGCTCTTCTCTGGGATCCTCTCTTTCCCTTGGAGTTATCTATTTATGAATTTTTCTCTTGACCATAGACTTTCTTCATGGTCTTTCTGGAGGACAGCTAAATCTGGTCGAAGTATAAGGGCAAAGGAATATTCTGGTAATTTTCAGTTGTCTTTCCTGTGTGAATTGAAAAATTATCTAATACCTCCCTATGTGCAGAATCATGCCAGGGACCCCAATTTTTTTTTGTCTAGGGGAGGCACACTTACCTAGGCTTATCACTGAGCTTTAACTTCACTCAAAATTTTCGTTAAGAAGATGAGTCTCTCTGAAGACAGAATTTATAATATTTTCATCCCAACAGGTCATAACCCAATCGGGCACTGCCATTTGTCTGTTGCTAAACAGACAATTTGGTATTATCCTTGACATCATGCTCTCCAAAATAATCCATTAGAAAATCATGCCAATTTGACCAAGTAAAGTAATTTTTGCTTTGCATTCACTTGTTTTCATTTTTAAAACATCTGTCGTGGTCCAAGACACTGTTCTGTAATAGCCTCATAACTCACCTTTCAGAAAGAGAATCCTTTTAGAACTTCACATGTGATTACACCAGCATTTTTGTGCTTAAAATAATAACTTCTCATTAATCTTGAGATGAATTATAAACATGTTATGGCAGCGATAATCCCCTTGATATTCCGTGTCTGCATTGATATGATAAAAACTGGTGGTTTCTTGGCCTCTGTGACCAACACTGCAATCTAGTTTTCAGATTGTTATTTTGTTTCAGTGTTTCATTTTTCCATCATCTATGTTGTCTTTGTCTAGATTTTTTTTCTAAAGAATAATTTCCTCCAGAATATCTTTTCTTCAACAAAACTTTTAAGTTCATTAAATGTCTCTTCTCTAAGCATTGTTAATACATTTCATCAGGGGTGTAGAGTTATATTTATCTCGTTTTAGAGATGTCCTTGTCAATCAACTCCATGAAGAAAGATTCCTCGCTATTTTGCCACATACTAAGACTTGTATTTGATCTTGTTTATATTATTTGATACACTTGATTTGGTATTGAAACTAGCTAGATATGTGAATACTGAAAAACTTGAAAACTGTAATTGATCAATGGCCAAAAATAAAATTTAAATGTTCATGGTCAGTCTTACATAGCACAAGGAAAATAACTTTAAGGAAAACTGTAAAACAAGAAAATATATCTTTCATCAGATAAAGGCAAAAGAAAATATATCAGGAAAAAGATGGAACGACTATCTTCAAAAAGGTTTAAAAACGGTAATAGTAAGACAGGTCCATTCCTTGGGCATTTTTTATTACTTGAAATGTAAGGGATATTTTTAATCATTAACTCTAATTTTCCTAGATAAACCATTATTTTAAATTTTGGGCAAAATTCAAAAATTGAGGATTCCTTTTATGAGAGTATCCAATGTGGTCTTAGGAATTCCACTTACTTTAGGGTTTCTCCATCTGTTCTTCACTGAAATGAATCCAGTGATTTATTTTGAATTTTAAACTATGTTATTCAACTTGCTTGCTATAAGTATTGTAAACGTGGGATAATTGGAAGACTTATGGGTAGATGTAAATAGGTCATATTTAAAGAGTAAATTCTCAAAGGTAGATTACCTCTAAAGATTTAAGAAAATTCAAATTAAATGCTTCTAATTGGAATAATTTCCATAGGGACATTAGACATAATCAGTGCATAATGAAGAACATTGGTGTGCATTAGAACTGTAATTGTTCATTTTTGTTAGGTTTCTAAGAATATTATTATTCACCACTGAAATGGAATTAATTGGATTTTAATAGCAACTTATTAATTGATATTTGATTGAATCAATTATTTTTCCAGGTATCTTAAAATACCTTAAAAAATAAAGACCTAGAGCACATTATATTTTATGTTTTAAATAGGAAAGTGAATATCAGTGATTAATGAAGCAGCAACATAATTGTTAAACATACAACAATCAATTCTTCATAGCACATATGCAATTCATTGAAGAGATGCATTTTCAGTGCAAATCACAAAATGACAACTGATGATCTAGAAAATCATCACAAATATAGTGGATAATTGGTAATATCTTAAATAGTAATATAATTGATTGATCAATGCTTATCTCAAATGAACAGAACACTGTGGAAGCCTTTTAGAATCACGTCTTGATCACTCATCCATCTATCTCTTTCTCTATCACTTACCCATATAAATATACAGATAACTACTTAAAGGAAGTTGAAAGAAAAGGAGAAAAAATACAGCCTTCCTCTAGATAACCTAGAAGTAAATGTTTGACCACTAAGTATGCAAGGAAATGATTTAGTGAAAGAAAAAGGAATTCTTTAAGAGAAAAAGGCTAAGATACTTTTAAAAATATACCATAGTTTACAAAAAATGAAGAAAATACCTCTGAAAAATAATTGAGAGAAGTGACAGTAAATAGGAAGTAAATATCAGGAAACCATGAAATACTGAAGTTTCATTGTCGAAAATCAGCACATTAATTTTACCTTTTACCTTCATTTCAAAATTTCTATAGGTGTCACCTTTCCTAAAGTATCTTTCAGAAAGCTATGGTAGTTATACTTAGCATTATATATATATATATATATATATATATATATATATATATATACACAAATATATTTATATATTTATAGTATATAATATTTTATATATATTTGTAAATATATTGCTAATCTAGCCTACTATGTACATTTAGGGAATTTCGTTATGTGTTAGAAATTATACTTAGTCATCAGAAATTGACAGATGTACCATTCAAAATGAATTAGAAGTGAGAAAAAGGAGACTAAAAAGGGAATCACGTGTCAGAGGAAGTAAGAGCAGAACATATGCTTAGGGAAACAAAACCGTAAGTATCCAGTGGAACATCCATAATGAGACCGCATTTTCCCTTGTATTTTGCTTTTGTTTTACAGAAAACTTATTTGTACTATTACTTTTAATTTTACTCAGTACAATAGAAAATGACACAGATATTTATCAGCAAGGGTAGCCTTCATATTTGCTTTAGGGTTTTTTTTTTTTTTTTTGTCTTTTTGAGACAGGGTCTCACTATGCAGTTGAGGCTGGTCCTGAGCTCACTTTGGTAGCCCAGGCTGGTATCGAACTCGCATCAATCCTCCTGCCTCAGCCTCCCGAGTGCTGGGATTACAGGTGTGAGCCACCACGCCCGGCTTTTTTTTTTTTTTTTTTTCTTGCTTGGGCTGCCTTAGTTGCCAGTTGTGTAAGGCTAGTGGAGCTGGGAGTCAAACCATGGTACCCTGCACATAGACTACTTTTGCCCCAGCAGGCGCTTAGCAATTGAGTTAAGCCATAGGTCCCCCTTTTACTTTTTCTATGAGAGCTGATTTTGCTGATCTCTGAAAGTACAGTCAAGCCACGGGCACTTTGCATAGTAGTGGAGGATGATGAGAAAGATGATGCGAGTTGGAGCTGTACAAACAAATCTACAGGAATTCTCTGTAGTATTTAATTTTTTTTGCCATAAATCAAACCTTCTTTATTCTTGACTATAAATGGATAATAATCTAATATTGCTAAGTAATAATCTATTTAATATTCTATATTTTAAGCATTAGCCACATTAAGGACTAATGTATTTCTTTCTATATAGTATCCATTAAGAATTGTCTGAACTGAACTTTCCCTCTCCTTCTATACTTTATTTGTACAGTACTATAAATAAGTCTATTTTTTATGCTTTGATGTTGCCTACTTTCTTTCTAAGTTAGACTCATCCCCCAAATTTTACTCTTTCCCTTTTAACAGCATGAAATAGCTCCAAGAATTCCTTTAATGTAAAGTTTATCTTTTGCTCTTTGCTCCTATTGTCTCTTTTTAGAATCATGATCCTGTCTGTTACACTTAGCTTCTTCAACGTCTGCTCTGATGAAGCGTTTCTAGATTTCTCTGTAAACTCCTGTATTTGTGGTCGATATGCTCCTGTGAAGGATTTTCTTCTCTCATTGCATTGACCTTTGATTTCAATTTCACTTGCCTTAATTTATCACTGAGTTTCTTCCCTAAACTTTCGCTGTGGCCATCCATTTCCTCTTTTGTCACACTGTTTTGTTTATGGGCATGTTGCCTGATCACTGGAGATGTGGAGTCCACAGGCTTTGCTTCTTGGCTTTGCTTCTTACATGAGTGGATTCCACTTGGCAGTGTTCCGTCAGTAACAGACCGTGGATTCTAGAAGTAGATGTAGTTCTTTGCTGACCTTGATAATCATGGTGTTACTTACGTAATACTTCACTTCCTTAAATTTCAGTAGTAAGATCTGTAATTGATGAAGTTATGAACAATGCACCATAGCAACTGAAATTTGAAGTATTTTGCTGGGAATTGGTCATCTTATCCTGAACAATGGTAACTAAGATTCATGCATTTAAGGGCTATGCAGAATTGAAGACTGCTTGTGATTTTGCAGTTAAGAATATTCATTAATTTATTATTTGGATAAAATGTATTTTTTCTCTATTTCAACAGTTCAAGGTCAGATATATTATAAGCTTATGTATTTACTATTTTAAATGCAGTTATTCTATGTTTTTAATTCTGTGTAGATTTCAATAGCACATCCTGTGTACATCACACTTACCTGGAGATCCAGTAGCTATTGGCTGTGTGAGCAGTGAAAACAAAGCTCATTTGACAGTTTCAGTTCTTCCAAGAACCAGAGTCACAAGGAAGTCTGAAGGTTACAAGGTGCAGAGACGCTGTCACAGGAAGGTATTCCTTGTTAATCAGTAGTTCTGAGATTGCTTCATTCCATCCGCAGTAAAGAAAAAACAATTGCTAAGGCAAACATTTTAAATTGACAGTCACATTTCTAACCTTACATTGGATGGACCCTGTCATGGTAGGGTGCGCTTATAATATATTTTCCCCAGAAATCTCAGCCCTACCTTCATTTGAATGTTTAGTGGGTGTAGATGAAGAATAAGGACTTGACTAAGTGGTCCTATTGAGTAGGGCTCAATAGGCAAAGCTACTGAGTTCTCTAAAGAACTCCAGAGCAGTACCTTCAGAAGCAGTCGCCATCAGCGATACATTGAGCAATTCAAATATAAGTAATTCAAACTGAGATGTAAGGTAGACGAGAGTGGATTTGAAAGATGATAATGAAAACCTTATGTAAAAATCTCAACTTTTCCTTGAAAATTGGTTAAAATTACATTCTTTAGATGTATTGGTTTTAGTGGACTCTATTAGAATTAATTGTAGTTTTTCTTTTTCCTATTTAAGGTGTGGCTTCTCTACTTTAAAGAGTGTATGTGGCGCATGTTGTGTTATTAGTTAGGACAGGTTTATGGCCACATGCTTTTGAGTCAAATTCCACATTCACAACTTTCTATAAGAAATTATGCCTAGCATTTAAACTTTATTGCTCAATTTCTTTGCCCATGAAATGGGGAAGATAAAGTTCTAAATTAATTATGAATACACAATGCTTAAGCTTTTGCCTGACATTTACCGGAACCGTGTTGCTGAGCATTGACCAACACAGGAAATTCGCTAAACATATTCTTACCCATAGAGAAAAGTTTTTCAAAAGTATTTCTTTTACTTAAGCGGATATCATTTATTCTGTCTAGACATAAGACTATATAATGAGTTACAGTTTCCTTACATCAGCCAGATCAAAGGATGTTTTTCTAAGAATACACACAGGACCATTGTCACAGTGTTGAAACACAGCCAACTTCATCCCTAGCTTGTTTACACCTCATCACAAAGAAGGTGATGCACTGTGTCTTTGTTTGCTTTACTTCAAGTGACTTACATTATAATTGCCTATGTGCATGTATTTTGTGCATATGTTTTAGTTATTTTTGCATTTGTTATTTTTTATGTTTTTGCATTTTGAGTACAGGGTTTACACGGTGTCTTTACCCAGATTTGACTTGCAGTGATTCTCCTGTTTTCAGTCTTCCAAGGGCTAGAATTACAGATGAACAGATGAGCACCACCACACCCAGTCTCACTCACAGTATCAATGCACACTGTGGGCGGGGCCAGCACAGCATGCTGGGGATCGAACCTCTGATCACTGTGCTCTGCCTAAGCAGGTGCTTTAATCTGCTGAGCTATCTGGCTGACCCTCCATTTGTTATTAAATGGTAGATTGTGTCCACAAGGAAGCTCTTACTCAACAATAAAATAATTAAATCATTGTAGTGTTCCGTGTCAAAAATAATATAGAATTTCCCTTTTGTAAAATAATTAATATTAATGCATATCCAATTTAGATTTCTCTAAAACAATGCAATTTAGTGCAAGCATATATTCTATAATTTCTAATGCAGTGTCAAATATATTATAAATGTTCTATCTATTGTTGTGTTTATTGACTGAGATAGTTCCATTTTGATTGTATATTTGTAATATGTTTTAGTACGATAAATCATCTATACATCGACTTGAGTTAACTAAATCTGCTACTAAATTACATTTATTTCTGCTTCTTGTCACTATTTTGCTATTGCCTTAATATTGTGAGAAAATTATTTTGAGTTTTCATAAAATAATTTTTTACTTCTCCAAGCTAAGTATTATGTGTTTTTGTTTCTTCTTTGGAATCATATTTTGTTCATGCTTCCTAAAATTTGAAAAATCAGGATCTAATTAGCTCTCAAAGTACTGAGAGTGTTATATAACTCTAGTATTTCTGTATCTTTTTATAATTGTAACAGTATTTAATCACACTAAGTTTTCATTATGATCCAAAAGAACCCGAAGTTTAGGAACTTTTATTATGAGCTTTTTCACTTTTAAAGAATTCCACATTGATGTTTTGTCTCCTTTTGTTAAGATATATTTATATGCATTCATTTTAAGTTTGGTTCCATGTGTGTTCAGTGAATTAATATCATTTGCTAACTCCCATCCAAAGCTTTCCCAAAGTCTAACTATACAAAGAGAACTTCCCTGTATATTGACAGCAGCAACTTTCAAGTATTATACTGAGTTGGTTAAAGCATGACCTCTCATACTTTAGTTTCCTTTGAAACTGAAATTTTCAAAATGAGTTAACCTTGACTCCATTTTTGAGGTGAAAGTTATAATGAAAACATATATTGGAGCTGGGCGTGGTGGCACACGCTTGTAATCCCAGTACTCGGGAGGCTGAGGCAGGAGGATCAGTGCAAGTTCGAGACCAGTCTGGGCTCAAGGCCAGCCTGAACTGCACAGTGAGACCTTGTCTCAAAAAGACAACAACAACAATAACAACAAAACAACAACAACATATATTGGAAATAGTGATGGTAAATATCCAGGATCTGTTTGCCCTTCTGGCAGTCCTGCCTCTCAATGTCACTGAACTGAAGACCAAGCGTTCAGCACATGGAATTGTGGGGAGACATTTCGGATGCCCATGAGCCAAACCTAACAGCTTTTCTCTTTTACCTCACCCGCACTGCTAGACTCTCCTTATTTTAACTATGACTAGATACAGCATAGACGCGACAGATTTTATCAAGTTGCCATACTTTGTTTCTCTTTTATTCTTTTTTGTGTTGGTTCATGAAAATTGAAGAATTAAGGTGTTTTGTTTTTAAAGCAATTTAATTTCTTGATTTCTTTTTGTTCCAAACTCCTTGCTCTTTCTTATGCTTTCCTTCCTTCCTTCCTTCCTTCCTTCCTTCCTTCCTTCCTTCCTTCTTTAACTCCACGTAGAAATGCTTCACAGAAATGGATGCATAAACTTGTAAGAGGTGGCAAAGATTTCAAAACACATTCATTGCAGTAGCAGGCTAGGGCCATAGCTCAGTGGAATAAGTGCTTTCCTGGCAAGCATAAGGTCTTGAATGCAATCATTGGTACCACAGAAAGAGAGAGGAGAGAGAGAGAGAGAGAGAAGCTGTAGTAGGCTTAGCCCCTTCAATAGAGTCAAGAAAAGCAAGTGTCAGTGACCTTCAGGCCTCTGGGCTCTCACTGCATGTGGTCTGTGAAGGAGAGAGCCAGAACAAGACAACATACATCGACTGACAGTGCGCTGTAAAGCAAAAGAAATGGAAATGCCTGATATTGCAGGAATACAGAAACTCACAAGTGGCTGGGTTTGTTTATGTTTTCCTACTCATTTTAATATTATCAAGGCCCATGAAATTTTGCAGAAGAGAATTATTTTAACAGTAAATGTGTTTACACTTTTTATATTTGAACCTAGTTCCTAGAATCTGACCTCTGGTGTGCTGGCACTTTTCTTTGGCTCTGACGCTCTAACTTGTTGCTTCTTCTTGCTGTGCTCTGCAGACCCTGCACACCACAGAAGCATTTCTTCGGGAGCTCATCTTGTTTAGAATCTCAGTTCAACTTCACCTGTCTACTCTAATCAGTTGGAAACACTTCTCTACAGTCCTTTTACCTAGTCTCTTAAGTTTTTTTTTTTTTTTAAATTGAAATCTTCAATTTCTTTATGAGCCCCTAATCTAAGCAACATAGTGCAATGTAAGCAACATGGTGTTCGAGGACACGTTTTTTCAAAGTATTGTAGCATTCTATTTGTTGTATGATATGACAAAGAGAATTGATAGCGGTCATGGTGTGTCGGTCTATTTCATTTATTCTTTATAAAGTGTCTTCATCTGCATTACATAATTTTAACCTCATATGTACGTAAGTAAATATGCAGTGATATGTGTTAGTTTTCCTTTATAATATGTAGAAGATACATACTAGAATACATTCATCTTGATGAATATGAATTTGACAAATATATAGCACGTAAATATAAAATAGAAATTGAATGTCTCTGTGTTATACCACTTCAGATGCAGCTTGATATTTTTGAAAATACAAACAATGCACACTATCCCACATATACTGATATATACATATTCTAATAAGAAATAAGGTGGAGTCAAAACAACCCATTTGCTGACACTGGGTCAGCATCCCCACCTAGGACAGACTACTTCTTCACCATTCACTAGCTGTTTACTTCCCTATACATGGGTCAGTTTTCAAATATAATCACAATAGGTTTTTCTGTCCTGATTTATGACAAATGAAAAAGAAATGAATGAAAAATGCAGTTAGGTACTTTGAACAAAAAATAAATGAAAACATAAAAATCGTGTAGTTAGTTCTGCAATCCTGTGTTAGATTTATTTATTTATTTATTTATTTATTTATTTTAAAGAAAGCTACTATTACTCTAACCTATAGTTTTGACCATTAGTAACATTTCCAGCTTTCAGTGTTTTGGGGTATGTGCTGGGATTTGAGTGACATGTTTATGTAATGAGTCATGGTACATGACAAGCTTGGCCAGTGACATATGAGTTGGAGTGGCATTTGTTACTACTTGCCTGAAGCCCTTGTAATCTTGACTGTGGGGTTTCCTTCAACCTCAGCCTGTGAGTTACAATGGCTAGAGCGCCCCCTGCTGATTGGAACAGGACATGAAGCAACAGAGAAACCCTTGCACGGGGATTTTATTTAAATGCACCATGGGCTAATTTGTTCTCCCACTACATTTGTTTACGTTTTGAATTAAGGTTTAATTTTGATTTTATCCTTCAAGTGACAAAATATAAGCTGTCATTAGAAACACTATCGGTATCAGTGATCCTTAATTTAAACAGTTGTCCAGAATTTATCAATGTAATTTTCAAAAATCTTCGCACTAGTCATCTTTATGTTATATTTTATGGATGCTGTAGCTTTTATTAATTTTCAAAGGACATGGAAATCTTTAAACATGAATATGCTGTAGAGATACAAATTGGACACTTAAAAATAAGTTTTTGGTACATAACTAATAGCTTGTGGATATAATCCAAAATAATTGCAGCCAAAATCAATGAAATTTAGGAACATTTGTCAAATGCCAACTGTGTAAAAGCACTCTCATGAGTTTTTGACTGAAGAAAACTAAATGAAAAATAATTGAAATAACATATATGATTTCCTAACGTGATACTTCTCAGACCTAATAATTCCACTAGAAATATTAAAAGTGTTAGTAAACAATATGAAATATTCTTTTAAATGTACTTTTCTATAGTGCAGGAGTAATTACTTAATTTAGGAGGAAATAACGAAATGAGGAAAGGAAAGTAGGAAAAGAAAGGAAAGGGAAGGAAAGAAAAGAAAAGAAAAGAAAGAAGATAGCTACCAATAGCCCTCATCTTTTCTGTGGTATTTTCCTAAAATATTTTGTTTAAAACAAAATGAAAAAGATTCTCATACATATCCATTTGATATATCTTAGCACCATTTCCTGCCTTTGTGGCTTTCATATATTATGTAGAGTCCGTCATAAACAGTTTCAGGGTCATCATCAAATGCATGCATTCTTGTCTAGTCTTTTTATCAAAGGATTCATTCTGTGAATCAACAAGGCTTAGACACAAACTAAGGAGAGCTTTCATCGTTTTTTAAGAAAGTGACGCTAGCTCACAGTCTCCTAGGAAACTCAAAAATTCAGCAGCTGTAGAAACTCCCAAGTTTTACAAAACAGCCATTGTTGGTGGATAAAATCTTCCAGGAAACTCTTCTCTGCAATCTCACCTTATTTTAAAACTTAGCTTAAGACACTGTTTCTTAGTATTTATGATGGTTATTTGTAGTAAGCAGAAAAAAATGAACAAAACTCAGACCTGGATGTTTTTCATTTTTTGATCTGTGTAAAACTGCAATTTAACTCAGGAAACTTAACAAAAGACTGATTATTTAAAAGGAAAGTTGGTCAAATAAACAGTGAAACATTACATATTTAGAAAGTACACTCAAAATGGTCAAGAAGGTAAAACAGCAGTTTGTAGAAACACAAATGCATACCAAAGAGATGATAAAAAGTAAGACAGATAGCATTCTCTCTGTGAAATTAAGAGCTCCACTAAATAAGCTTCAACTTTGTATTAAGAGAAAATATTCCATAGTGCTTGTATGTGATTATAGACATCTGCATTACTCCAGGTCCTTGGTTATGGTCTATTTCAGGTGCTGAAAGCAGTGTTTTCTAAAACTGTTGTGGAAATAGATACAAACATTTTGCGCTATCAGACTTCTGTAGAAGTTCAGAAAGCACTGTGTTGTCATGAAAAAGTGCCTAATATCAGTCATTGTGCTTGTGTATTAATACATTCCTCATCAATGTTTCTAAATGAACAACACATTGTCTTTAAAAGTGAAATTAGTAAGAAGTAAACATGTTTTGTGCATTCTCAGCCATTAACTCAGTTTGTTCTCTATGCATTCTGAAAACAAAGACAAATGTCTTTGAAAACTTGCAGATGTAAATCACAGATTTTTTTAAACAAATATAATTTCTGTGACTTTGCAGAAATTAAAATCTGGGAAAGTTAACTGATTCATGTTACTTCAAAATGCTATACAAAGGTCCAGCCTAACAGCTCAGTGGGCTAAAGCACCTGCTTAAGCAGAGCACAGCGGCCCAGGGCTTTATCCCTAGTGTGCAGTGTGGTTGCACCCCCAGGGGGTGCTGAGATGGTGATTGAGACTGGGCGTGGTGGCACACATCTGTATTCTCAGCACCTGGTAAGCTGAAAGCAGGAGAATCAGTACAAGCCTGATCTACGTAGACTCTGTAGGCCCTATAGATCCTGTCCTAAAGACAGAAAAAAAAATGCTATACAAAAGCTTTCTTTCTATAAATCCTATCTTAAGTATTATTAAGTAAGTATTTATTTCTTTTTCCTTTCTCCTTGCAGAAATCTAAAACAGTCTATTTAAGTGGAAGTTCTTATGTGACCCATATCAAATTGACACACAAATACATATGACTTTATTTTTTTAAATTTTTTTTCTTGTTTCAGAACCTTTATTTGCTTATTCACTCATTTTTATGGCCGGCTCAGCCCACCCCGAGGGCAGGGCTGGTGCAGCATGTGGTGCCAGGGATCGAACCACAGTCCCTGAAGCCGCCCAAGCTTTCCAAAGCAGGCGCTTTAGACCACTGAGCCATCCCGCCAGCCCCATATGAATAGATTTATTCTTACAAATGCAAAATAAACATGATACAAGAAGACAAACAAAACAATATTTGCTATATATATTATATTAAATATTTTCTACCATTTAATTTTTGATAGAGGGATCTAACAACTTTTACAGAGATAGTTTACTCTTTACTAATCCCCTGGGCTATGCCTGGTATGAAGGCATAGATATTCTCTGCTCTCTGGGAAGATATACTTTAGTGACAAAGACAACTTGAGAAAGTTATTAAATAAAAACAATTCAGCAAATTTAGAATGAGGATGCATTTGTACTAAGAACTGAGGGATACACTGGAATCCATCATATTATCACCTGGGAATCTTAGTTAGAGGGAAAGAGAACATATTATGCAAAGGTTTCATGAAGAGGATGAACTTCAGCTATGTAGAAAATTGAAAAGAAGCCCTTAGTGAGAACCGATGCCAAGTCCACACACTGACATTGGCCTTACTGTGCTGGATTTGCATCCTGGACCAACAGAGCAGAGCACAGGTGATGGCCATCCCCTTCCGAGCTTAAATCTTGGAAGACATCCTGACGGCCTTTTGGCTCCTGCTTTATTCTTTTGTCTTTTCTTTCTTCAACTGTGTTGAGGAGAAACACTGTGACAAGAATCAAGATGAGAGGCTGGGGAGATAGCTCAGTAGAATAAGCGCTTGCCTGGCAAGCCCAAAGGCCTGAGTTCAATCCCTGTTCTGTAAATAAATAAATAAATAAATAAGAATCAAGACTGGAATAACTAAGGAATATTATCAGTAGCCATGTCAGTGGCTTGGAGGGAGTTCCCCAGGTCCAAGCTAATTTTGAGAGTATACACGGCAGCCAACAGCTTGCAGATAACTTTATTTAAAACTGAGGCAGCAGCTAGGCTTGTTTCAGACTCCTGATTTTCAGAAGTAGCATGGAACCATGAAGGTGTATTATCTTAAGCACATATTAGGAAGAATTTGTAGGCTGTAATTAAAAATAGATGTACAAGAAAACGGTCAGAAGTGAAATGGTGTGGTGTAGGGCTCCATAAACCACAGCAGGTTTTGAATTTTTTTTACTTTAATGAGAATTTTGAAATCATAAACCATGAAGGTAATGAAAAATTATTTCATTTTATATAGAAGTGACTTGATTCAACTTATATTTTCTATGTGTTTGGAAACATTGTTGGACTGAAATAGTGAAAACAACATTTAGCGGAGGATTCTGTTATATGATAGCTGGAAACTGGCAAGAAGTGGCTCAGATGGGAATGTCCTTAGAAAAAATGGCTAATTTCAATTGATGAGACAAATATAAGACAAGAAACTCATGAACCTACCAACGTCAATGATATATTTTAAAAATTGGTCAGTGTGTAGTGACAGAAACATCAATAGTAAAGACAAGAGTTTTCACATAAAGGCTAATAGGAAGACTAATAAAGGCCTTTATTTTCCAAGCCTGGAATATTATTTACTGTCATTTACTGTAGATTAAAATCTAAGGGGCTGGCAAGATATTTCAGCAGAATAAGCTCTTGGGTGGCAAGCACAAGGGCTGAGTTCAAAAAAGAAAATCTAAATTGTTAGAAACTCACTGTTGCTGGTATGAAAATTTTACGGACTTCCCTCTATGGATTCCACCTCTAGAAATGTATCCCAGAAAAGTGTTGCAATAATCGCAATATGACGGCGCAATTATGTTCCATTGGAAGACTACTTATACTAACATATTTGGAAGCAATTTATAAGCTATGTTTAAGCAATAAATGCTATTGATAGCACAATCTTCCATAACTATTTTAAGATAACATATTTAGTAGGTCTCTATGTACAAAAAAGACATACTATGAATTTTATAATGTGTATATATAAATTTTAGGCTACATTGGAATGCAGTTCAGCCAATACGACTAATTGCAGTCAGTGCATGGGGGGAGGACTTCTTATTTGCCATTAGATTGTACGGTCTTCAGGAGCCATTCTTACTCACATTTACAAATTAAAATAATATGAAACCTATTCACAAAACCTTAGGAAACACTGAAAGGCTACAACTAGTCATGGTGTTCTATTAAAAGAAATAATTACAAAAATAAATCAACTACATTACTAAGTTTCTCTAACTACATATTTCCTTTCTAATGATAAATGTAGTTTCTTGATAGTTTATAAACATGAATGTTTTTAGGTCTTTGGAAATATTTATTCTTATCTATTAATGTTAGAACTGAACAAAAGCAGTAACACTGCTAATAAAAAATAAACATAAAGCGTGACTAACTTTTGAACAATAATAACAAAAATAATCAGAAGAGTAGTTCTCACAAGAAAGAAGAAGAGCAAAGAAGAAGGAAAAACATACACTATGGAGTTGATAAACCCTGCTTGTTTCAAGAAAAATCAAGTTCATTTAGAGCAGATTTACAGATTTATATAATAATCTTTTTTCCTCTGTCACATTTGTGAAAACAGTTTGTTAAAAAAAAGAATAAAAATTTCTTTCAAGTTGTTCTCACCCTTTTTTCTGGGGGTCAGGTTACTGAGGATTGACCTGCATGCCGTGCTGGCCAACCTCTGCCTCTGAGCTGCATCTGTATCCCCACCCCACTTTATTTTGAGATAATGGCTCCTAAAGTTGCTCAGACTGGCCTCGAACCTGTAACCACTCTTCCTCAGCTTCCATATAGCTGCCATTGTGTGCATTTGCCCCCATACTGTATGGTTTGCTTAAAATAGGAAAAGCAAATCAAATCTATCATTAAGACATTTTTGTTCTCCATATATGCTAGATACTAAATTACACTTTTAAAGGTTAACTGGAAACTTTTGAATATCTATCAATAGGAGCCATAATACTAGTGTGCTGCCTATTAATTACTAGGCTTATCTGTAATATATAGTAATTAGGTACATATGTTAATACAAAATGAGTTAATATATAACTAATATATGGGGTGACTTTGATTAGAATTTTCTGCTGCAGAGAAAGAGTTCCTGGGACTCAGAATTGACCTGTCTAGCATTACAGAGCAAGCAACTGGAGAGCAAGAAAATAACTGCAGAACCCACAGTGAATAAAATCATTATCTTCAAACAGTAATTCTGATTTTTCCCTATACATGATTAGTTCACACAACTTCCAATATTTTTCATTTCTCTAAAGTATTAAATATGAACAACAACGAAAGAAAAAACACTGGAAATTATAACATTAACCACTTTTCCATCCTACACTGTCCCTAACTCCAGTCTCCAACCCAAACATTGAGTATCAACGTAGCTGGACATCCATAAGTTCTGTTTGTTTGACTTACATGTAATTGTTCTGTTTATAAGTAATTCTTGAAAATTCCTAATAATAGTATTTATTGTATGTGAACGTATAACACGTGGTAGTCACAAAGGGAGTTATTAAGGAAATTACCAGCCCTAAGCATTTTATGGTAAGTATTGACCAGTAGCATAGAGCAGCTGGTGTTCCAGTGTATTTGTTATTCACAACTTAAGCTTACTGCATCTGCACTACCCACAGAAGTCCTCTGTATCCCAAGGGCTTCCACTCTGATGCAGTGGCTGTGACTTAAAATACAATTAATGGGATCCAAAGTATATTGTTTTTCTCCTTAATCCTTGGCATTTCTACAGCTTCAGCACACTATAGCAGTTGGATATTCTCTGGCATTGTTCTTCTGTTCATTAATATTAAAAAAAACATTTAATGCTCTTAATTGCACTTGGTAAGTGGAAATGTGCTTCCTATAAAGTGCAAGCAACTATACACATCTGAGTAAGCAAGCTATTTAATTGCTTAAACTTTATGAGTTAATTTGTCCATTGTCTTTGCATCAGAAAAATCATTCTCATACTTGAAAAGCCAGTTTGTTCAGTTGAATCATAATAAAATATTTTAGAAATGCAGTCTAGTCATAATTTCATGATTTTGTCCAGTTAAGATCTTACTAAATTTTGCAGTGTGTTAGGCTGTCATTATTCTCATCCAAAAATTCTGCAAAGTGAGGCCATATATTAATATCAATGAATTTCATTTAGAATTTAATTCCTGTTATAAATGTTGAAAAATGACAATCTAGTCTGCCAGAAATTTGGTCAGAAATTACACTTTCAGTTTTGAAGCTGTATTGCGGCTGCCAGACTGCCATCCAAATTGTTGTCAAAAATCACACTAATTGGAAAGTTCTGGCTATGAATTAAGGGCTGTAAATGTATCAAACATTGATAAGAAATCAAGTAAGAGATGGATTTTAATTTACCAAATTGTAAGAGTGAGCCACAATTTCAAAATCTTATAGTATTAGAGATTTTGATTTCTGATTTGATATGAGTAATAATAATATCTTGAAGATGAGACTTTTGTTTATATTCTTTTGCTAGCTTGGAATAAAGACAGTTTTACTTGGACTCAAAATCCCTTGCTGGCTCAGATGTTCAAACAGTTCCTTTCATTTCTTGCAAGGGACACCTGCCCAACACACAACATAGTGGCATTTCAAAACTTTGTAGTCAAACTTACAAAGTATGTCTGTGTGCTTCTTAGATCTTACATTCAGTAGCACAGGATAATGCAGCCACATAACTTACTAAATCTCAGGTATGAACAAAAGTTGTCCAACTGCTCAGTATCCATACATATAATTTATATTACAAATAAAATACAAATTTTCAACTGCAGACAAGTTTTCTGGTGCCCAAAGGAAGAGAAAAAATGGCTTAGTACTGGGGTCCATGGATTTATGAAAGACCATTAATAATGTTCTTAGTAATAGAGTATCATTTTTTTATTTCATCTGAAGAAAGTACCTTGAATTTTAAATAGCTTCTGATGCAAAAACCTGTAAGAGATACCTGATTCTGTTGTTTAGAATCTGTAGTATAAATGTCCAGTTAAATATGAATCTATACTACCCGAAGACTCGTGAAACCCTTCCTGTTCATCCATTTTGTTGCATTACATTAGATAGATAGATGGATAGATAGATAGATAGATAGATAGGTAGATAGATAGATAGATGATAGATAATTTGACACAAATTTTCTCTAATATGTGGAGTAACATTCATAAGATCTTATGATAAGCAAGTAAATCCTTTCATTTCCAGTCACAAATTACAGTAATTGTAATTTTGTCATTATTTTTCACATCATTTTTCCTCATATTTTATTGCAAATTGAAATTAAAACTATGGTTGTTAAACTTCAGTAAATTATTTCTTTCATTTTATTTTGCATATTGTGTAAGGCTTTGAGAGTGTATTAACCTGGCGTCATATGAGTTCTGGCCTTTTGCACAGGTCAAAGTGCCTATGAATGGTAAATTTTTTCAATGAAAGAATATCAAGACAGCCATCACTGGGCAACTACAGATGATACAGAAGACTTTGAAAACTGCTTTGAGGTGGCCAGAGCAATGGAGAAAATGTGCTCAGGCAAGGCAGTGTTTTTTTGTAGAAATTTATGGTGAAATTTGCTATAATTTTAAAAATTTAAAAATTCACCATACTTCTATCACACCTTTTAAGCTTATAAATACACAAATTGTTGGATCAACTCAAGTATCATTTCATCTTTTTGTGAGGAAAAAAACAGGGTCTCCTTTTTTTTTTTTTTTTTTTTTTTTTTTTTTTTTTTTTTTTTTTTTTTTTACCTCTACTTGTTAAGAAATGTTCAGTAACTCTTTCAACATTCAAAGAAAAGTCTTAATAGTAAAAAAATTCAATCAGGTTGCCAAAAGGAAAGACAGGGTATATTCATTACTTAATTACATTATGGGTCTTCCATGTGCTTATGACAGACAAGAAAGAAATGAATTTCCACTCAGGTGTGTCCTAACGACCTGTTTGGATGATTGAGCAAGTCTGAGGGTTTGAGGACTTGCGCTGTGGGCTACAATATAATCTCTGTGCTTACCAACATGCCTGACCTCTCAGAATCTGGGACTACAGCCTGGGATGTTCCCTTCAGCCACTGCCTTGGTCCAAGTGTGTAGGGGAATACACGCAGCTGGCCGCAGAATGCTAAGGACATTTCACCTGTCTCAGCCAGAACAAAGAGAAGAGAGCCAGGGGAACAGGAGGACCCTGAGTAGTGAAAACAATTTCCTCTGTATTTTATATGATGTGCAGTACATCAGATTAACACCACACGGCTTATGAATCTGTATTTTTATCATGAAAGTACCAGAGAATGCCTTAAATGCATTCTTTTAAAAATATTCTAGCCTATAATTTTATTAAAACAGAACAAAACGATATGATTAGTACTATTTTATGAGAAGACAAGAATTATCCTATCATAAAGAATGATAGTTTTGCCATTTTCAGAGGAAGCCATATTAGCTCCTTAAAGTGCTCAGCCTGCCCTGGAGGTGGGGCTGGCACAGCATGTGGTGCCAAGGATTGAACCGCGGTCCCTGCAATTGCCTAAGCTTGCCTAAGCAGGTGCTTTAGACTGTTGAGCCATCTTGCTGGCCCCCTAGGTTTAATTTCTTAAGTACAAATAATATGACAGGGGTGATGCTATAAAAAATAGATAATGTAAAATAAAAATGTATAGGGGTGTAGTGTGTACTCAATAGCAAGAATCGAATAATAGAGATAATCAAAATATATCATAGAAAGAGAACTGTTATTCTAGCACTGCATGAGCTAATTTCTATTATTAATTGTAACTTTTTTGAACAAACTTTTCATGCAATAAAATTAATCCTTCATAAAATATAGTTCAAGCATAAGATTATTCTCCAAATGAAGACTTATCTACTTTTATTTTAAAAATAATAATAAAGGTCCTTATGTTTTCTTTCCTAATGAATCTTTATAAATTTATAAGAAAATCAAACTAATAAATTGTATTGACCATATATTTATATTTTGATTACTCTGTTTCATGTGACTTAATACCCTTTTGTTATTTATAAGTATATATTTATATCAACAAGGAGTTCTGTGCTAGAGCTGTATCATGAGAATTGAAGGCAGAGTCCTCATTTCATGCTGCAATACTGAACGTGATTGTGTGGAAGGGACCAGTAGGTGGCAGAAGGGTCTCAGTGTGTTTCTGTGCCATGCACTGTTGCAGGACCCAAGCCTGAGGTTCATGAGAAGGGGACTGGCATAGACAGCACTCAGAGAACATTTTTGTAGACTCCCAATGGGGAAGGTACAAGAATGGAGAAACCCATTAAGCCTCATGGACAGATCAAACACCCTGCGGACCTAGATAATCCCTTCACTGTAATTGCCTGCAAACAAAGTAGATGACTACAGAAGCAAAGTGCATGGAAGACTTGGAGAAAACAGAATGAAAAAAAAAATCCCTTTTATTTTTTTCTATTTTTCAGCACCATTAGAGGTCCATTTATTTGATGAATACGAGGTGTGAGGTGATCTATGAGGTTTATAGAACTCAAGTAAGCAGGGAACACAGTACCCTTAGGAGCTTAAGGTGGCCTGGTGGGGGTTTCTCCATGGAAATCTTTAATAAAAGGTGAAAGATTTATATGATCTGAAGAGAAAACAGAGTATGGGGGGGGTTCTATTCTGCCTCAGGTCTGCACATTTTTTCAAAAGAGAAGTAAGTCCTGTTTTCCTTCAATATAAAATACTGGACTGATCTGTGGTATAGTTAATTAATATTTGTGGTGTATGCTATTGAGGGACTCATTTAATGCATCATATAATTTTTGTCTGAAATCCAGTTTTACTCTTTTGAAGTGTATGTAATTTTAATTTAGCATAGACATTCCATTATCATTTTATACCACTTTATGTCGAATACATTTTTAGTGTCATTATTTGTTTGCTGCTAAAATATTCTTATGTTTTAGCATTTGAAATTGTTTTTTTGCTCTTTCTCCTTTTGAGGAGCGTGGTGTTCTAGGATTCATTGTGTTTTGTTTGCAACTTCCCACTACCTGCTATTTTTTCCCCCTTTATAAAGTGTAGTTTGAGGATTTTTATTAAATTCTACTCTGAAGTTTGGATTTTGCATCTGTCTGCGAGGAGCAAACAGACACATAGCAAAAGTAGCTATTTTTCTACAGCTCTAGTCCCATTTCTGAGTGCTCGTTGTTACTATAGCTCCCATCAATAGTGTTGCTTTTCTATTGGAAATAAAGCTGAACCTTATCTAGTGGCCTCAGTGTATTTTAAATCCACCTCAAAAAGAACTGAAATTTTTCAGTTCCTTCTCAGACTTCAAAAGCTGCAGCCACTGCTCTCTAGAAGCTATTTTATGACACGCAGATTGCCAGATGGTATCAGTCCTGATAGCTCCACTTAAGAAATATGTGAAGGGAAGACTTTTATCAGTGTGTCACCATCGGCCTTATCAGGTACAAGCAAGTGGTCAAGCTAAAGGAACAGTGTGGATCATAAGGAAGACCCCGAATCAGATCATGACAGGAGATGGGCCAGTGTGATAGAATAAGTTGCATCAGGTTTTATTTTCTCTATTCTTGAGTCCATAGCAGGTGTAAGTAAAGTAACGTCTATGGGATACCTTAAGCTACTGAGGTTTAGAATGTGTTTTATAGGGTTAGACTACAGTGCGTCACACTCTTTTCCTTCAAATGACCTTGAACACAGTGCCCATGTGTTGCTTTTATGTGTAAGATTTCTGTTACACACATACACACACACACACACACACACACACACACACACACACAAAACCTTTGCCACATGGTTTCTTAAGTTAGTTTGAAAGTACTGAGAATTTTAGAATTTATGACATTTCAGTTGTTCTCAAAGTCTAAATGTCTCATAGTTTCATACAAAATACATTTCACGTGATCTGTAGGGTTGAAAACAGACATAGCAGACCTGAAAACTGTTTGCATAATAATACTAAGATAAAAGTAAGGATTTTCAATATGCTAACCTTAGCATTACCAAGAGCAAGGCAGTTTCATTTAAATATACCTTTGAAGAAGCACTAAAACATGATAATGTTTTGTGTCTCAAGTCTTACATACAAATCTCTTCATAATTTAGTGAGACAACATTTAAACCACATATGAGAGCTGCAAACTAAGGTAGAATAATTACCTCAAGGAATTAAAAAGTTGAGATTATTTAAATCATGAACTAAACTAGCTTTTATTTAAAACATGCACCATTATTATTGAACAAAAAGGCTGACAAACTATGAGGTTTTATACTTAACATTGTTTTTCTTTTCAATTTGCTTTTAATATTCACTTAAAATGGTAGTTATTTTAGTATGGTATTTATAATAATAATGTAGACTCTCTACAGTCCTGATGTTTCCTACAGGTTTAGAGGAAAGAGTGTGGTGGACTGGTATGAATCTCTAGGCACATCTCCCCTGGAAAACAACATAAATTATCTGATATCCTATTCTTCTGATGGTTTCTTAAAGTCTTTTGTTCTATGACAAAACCCCATTCTTCAAATGGGAATTAGAAGCAATCTTATAAGCTTAAGCTATTATGCAATTGCTTTTGCATGAATGTGCTTCTAAAATTGTTTGGGAATACAAGTGTAATTATGCACTAATGGACCCCAGGAGACATAACCCTTGGCTCAGCTGGGTCAGTGTCAGTGCTCTGACATAGGAACCACTTGGTAACAAGGTAGAGGCGCCATCTGTGCCAAAGTGCTTTCTTATACCTAAGGGGTGTGACAGAGGATACAACCTAGGCCATTTGGATGATCGCCAATAACGTGGTTTACTGGTAGCTGCTGTAATGAACTGCTGAGCCAAGTCTTCTTTGGGTAAAGTGGGGTGTTAGACTGACAGGTCTCAAAGCTTTCCAGGACCTCCTCCCCTTTCCTTAAATAGTTCTGCCCGCCCATAGGCTTAACTGCTTTTATTTACTAGATTTATTTGAACAAATATTTTCTGCAAGAAATGCAAATCATATATACAAGTCTCATTTGATGAGTCTTCCATGTCAGGTTTACATTTGCTTGGGAATGTGTTCACTGTCACTATCCAGCATGAAAGAAGTATTTAGAAAATTTTGATTTCTTTGCTTGGGGCCCTACTCTTCACTGTCTTCTCCTGCTTGGAACTATATGTCTCCATATAACACTCTTTCTGTTTTCCATAAAATAGAGATTAAAAGCACACATTCTATAGGAATTACTTAATTTAAACGGAAACATTAAAGTCCTCACATTTATATTCAGGTTTTCTGTCTGACTAGTTCTTCACCGTGGCTCTTCTTGCCAAATAGTATGTCAGGTTCACTCAAGACTGATGGACACTTCAGCCATTAAATATGACATTCTCACGGATCTATTTATTTGCTTAGCACTGGATATACTAAGTATATGCTTTTTTACTATGGTGTAAACCTAGAACCTCCTCTGGAAGATGAATAATTTCTATTCTGTCTCTTCAGAATACTTCATGGAATATCCCTGCATTAATTCTTTTTATTCCTAGGTATAGAGTCATTTGGTGAAATGTTCAATACGATGACTCTTATTTTCTTCATGTTTTGGTTGTTCAATTCTAAGCACTTTCTTCCTAAAAGTTACATGGTACTGTATGAATAATTTTAATTTTAACCTGCAAACCTTGTAAAATATGTGTCTATAATACTTATGATGATTTCAATACAAAGAAATTAAATCAAACAACATTGGCTGAAAAGGACTGCAGTATATTATCAAAGATAACCAGAAGCATACGAATACAGCTGTAGGTCAGTATTTGAGCTCTGATTTCCTAAGGCTTTCTTTTCTCTTTCATGTTTTATTTTCTTCCCTGAAGTTACTCTTTTTTGCATAGGGATGAGCAATTTCAGGCATCAAGCCCTCATGTTGTCTGCAGGAGAAATCTCTTTTTCTGGTATTTTAAAATATAGGATCAGTTGCTTATTTTTCAGGTATATGTGCCAGACATTTACTTTTTCAGAACTGCATCACATCCCATGTATGAGTGGATTGTCATCACTGCTTGGAAGAAACCCCATCTTTGATCTACATAGCATTAAAGTTAAAATAACTGTTTACTAGCACTTTGTCAAGTCTTGTAGAAGATAATACAAACACAAAGCAGAAAGTTCATCCTTAAATACATTATTATGTATCAGCTATTGATTGGCTGTGTATATGTAAGCAAGTCAGTATGAGTACAGTTAGAGAAACATATATACATGTAATAAGGATATAGAACATAATCACTACTTACATGAGGCTGGTGAAGTTACTCAGGCATAGTGGCCTTTATTTCATTTCTTTTAAAATTAAGACTTTTGTATGTTGAGTCTTCCACCTAGAACATTTTGCTTTTTATTTTTCTTTTTAACTCACTGCCTTAGTAACTTTTCTCTCCCTGCTGAGGTGAAATACATGACACTTGAAGTTAAAGGAGGAGAGGTTGATTTGCATCCCGAGTTTCTGGAGGTTTCACTTCATAGTTCATTAGTTCCACGGCAGTGTGGCATAGCAGAGGGGCATCGTAGAGGAGAAACAGTTCATGGCAGATACCAGGCAGCAAAGCAGTGAAGAAGCAGAACAGCAAGCCCAAGTGACAAGCAACGGGTTATGTCTGTCCCTTTATACTATAGCCAGGCTACCCACTACTACAGTGAGCAGCACTCGCTCCAGGGTTGCATATGAAAGGTTAACCCTGGACAGCTGAACCCGCGCAGTACTGGACCAGCCACACTGACATGAATGAAGCAGTTTTATTAGAAGTCCATGTGGGTTTTATTAGAAGTCCTTGTGGGGGCTTCCTTGTGGACCATGGCAGCCCTGGACAAAGGGGGGCTGGAGACTATAGAATCTTTCAGGGAGCGTAATTGTGAGCTGGAACAGCCGTGTAACAGCCAGATCATGGTTTTCAGGGGGGATTGGAACAGCCAGATGTAGGTGGACATCATTTATCTTCCCTTTTAATTTTGTTTACAACAGAAGGGAATGAGTTGAAGCCAACATGGGTCAAGGGGAAGTGAGCCCAGACCAGAGTACATTGTGGGATATGGGGCAGGGTTGGGATTGGGGTTGGGTAAATTACTTAGGGAAATGAGGGAAGAAATGATTGGGGCAAGATGTCTGGGAAACATCGAATGCTGACCTATCAGCACACACTTAATCCTATCCAGAACTATGATAAAGAATCTATGGGCTGATTTAGAAGCGACACAACCCTAGTCCCATCATCACACTGTACACCCTGTCACCTCTGCAAAGACCCCTGGTCAAGTTTTTGGGTGGATGTCTAGACACAGTCACAACCTTCACACTTCATGGGGTTTCTCAAATCTTTTCATAAATGAGGCCTTTGTAGATATTCCAAGCTGCTACAGGTGCTGCTGAACTATTCTTGTATCACTTGAGAATTAAATATTTCTCACCTTTACTTGACTCTGCCTATTACTGAAACCTTCACTAATTGAAAAAGTATGAGACTGCATAAATCTCAGAAAAGATTCATATTTTATGCCAGTTGTCTGGAGAAAAATTAAAATTGATTTATTTGATTTTCTGAATTTTAATAACCTTATTGACAAAAATTATATATATTCAAGCTATTCAATGTGATGAGTTGACATTTGTATATATTGTATAATGAAAATCATGTTCAAATGAGTACATCTATTACCACCCATTGTGTCCATTCAAGTACCATTAAAATTGCTCATCTGAAAAAAAAATTGCTAATCTGTAACAGCAAGATGTGTCTTCTTCAGTTAACATGTCCTTCCTATACTTTTCAGACTCTGGTAACCATCATTTTAGTTGCTGTTTTATTAGTTTTACTTTTCAATTTTCCATATGTAAATGACATCATGTAGTACTTAGGTTTTTGGTAGAGCCATTGTGGAAAAACGTCTGAAAATTCCTAAAAATTCAAACTAGTTTCCCATTCATCACTCTCACTTTTGGATGTCTATCAGAAGGAAATAAGAGTTATATTTTGTAGAGATTTCTACACACCCATAATTGTTTCAGGAATCTTTATTGTATCTAAATACATAAACAATGTAATTGTTCACTGGTTGACAAATACATACATTTATATATAACTCATATATATATATATATATATCACAAATATATATTGGAATATGAGTCAAGAAAATGATGGAATCCTGCCATTTGAAATAATGTGAATGAACCTGGAGGACCTTATACTAAGAAAAATAACCAAACATTATTCTTTGAAACTGGAGAGCAGTTTTTTCATTATTTGAAACAGCTTATGAAGTTTTTCATTGTTCCTGGAGCAGGTCTTTTCTTTAAAGTACATACATAGTTTGTGGTTGCTCTTTTAGATTCATGTTTTCTTGATTTATGCTGGTCTTCTTTCTTTCATTCTAGTCATATGAGACTGAGCATATTCCATTTGTTGTAAAATGACGCACCTGGCTTTTCTTTGCTTTATTGATTGGACTCATAAATGCATGAATTAAAGTAAGTTGCCTGTGTTCATGGATTTTCATTATAGTATTATAACCAAAATAGCTTTCCATTTATATAGGAATTACTTTTGAAATCCTAATTGAAAAATCTCTTAGCCAATGCTATATTGAAGAAAAATGGCTATGCTGTTAAAATAACTGACTATTTAGATGCTTCTCAAGTTTCCACAATGAGTAAGACTCTGTTATTGTCATGAAGTTATTTGGAAACATTGGGTGCTCATCTTAGTGAGAATGTATCATCTGCTTTTGACTTGCTCAGTGGATTTGACGGGCTATTTGAATTACTGAATTAGCAGAGAACTAGGGACGGGAGTTCAAGGCATCATTATATATACGTACTCACATGTCCTCATAGGTGATTTATTCAAACATCCAGTAAGACAGGAAGAAAAATATACTTGAAAGTCAGAATATTCAAATCAAGTGCCTCAGTTGTTGAGGACTTGGAGAGTCATTCTGCCTCCGTGCAAGGTGAGGGGTAAGGCTCCAAAGGCATAGGCAATTCGTACAAGTTCATTATGAGTGGCATTGTCAGTGAGGGGTGTGGATGGAAACGGAGTAAGTTCCATGTTGAACTGCATGTAATCCAAGTGCATCTATCGGCACACAAGTTAGAATAACTGTAACACAAAGCTTCCTGCTTTCATTTTTCCTTTCCCCTTTTTTCTTTTGTTCTTTTCTTTTTCCTCCATCATATTCCCACTTTTCTTTCCATCCCATGGCTCTCCTTCCTTTCCCAACAGTGCTCCTGGTTATATTCCCTTTTTGATCACATTCACAAGACTCACTCTTTTATAAAACTGTATATAAGATGTTTGGAGAAGCAGGTTGTTTGTTCTCTTCCATTTCATAATTTCTATCATAAAATGAAAAGCCTCATTTTTTTCAATGACAAGAACAAAAGCACAGTTACACTGAATAGAAAGGTTCTTAATTTCATGTCTACTAAATTGTGGGCTAGAAATGTTAGGGTATCTATTTTCACTTTCAGCACCTTTCCTTCTTTGATTATAGTTTGTTTTCTTGCCTTACATTTCATTTTTAAATCATATTATATGTTGCTTTCTAAAGTTCAGCTGCAGTTTTTCATTTGGGAGATTATGATTACATATGAACTCCAGAGTCTAGATAATTGGGCATTGTCTTTCAGTTCTAATTCTGTTTTAAATGTTCTTCTTAGCATAATGATTACTACGTGGTAATATTATAGTCCTTCCATACTTTAATTAATGTCACATCTCAATTCTAAGTGCTTGTTTCTAGCCCCAGGGTACTAGTTTTATATCTTGTTTCTTAAAATTAGCTGAATATAAACTCAGATTTCTGGTGGTTATGAGAGTCACACAGCTACTTTGTGTCTTTATCAATATAAAGAAATTAATGTTTTAATGAAGGATTTTTAAATTATTCCATTAGGTATTTGATTTTAAAAGGACTATAGTATTACCCTGTTGTCTTAAATGGCATATTAAGTAATAGCTGCTCTATAGCTAATATATTTTGAAATTACTGGGATCATTTATAAAATGGCATAAAATATACAAAAATCTAACCATTTATGTCTTAAGATAACTTTCATTAGTATAATGTTTAATTTAGAAAGCGATGCACTCTTCTTAGAAAACATTTGTTTAGGAATAGTTTTTGTCTGATAACATTATTAGGAAAAAAATAAATAATTTCCTACTATAATCTTACTAATAATACACCCAAACTTCAAAACAATTGCAACTATGGCTTAAATGTAGATATCAGTGTTTTTAACAATATTCCACTGAAAAGCTTGAATTGCAAAACATTAGTATGTTTTTAGCATTTTTGTTCAAATAGTATTTTATAGTTTTCTTCAAATGTAATATTACTATTTACCTACAATTTTTGAATTCCATTGTGAATTTAATCTTCATTGGTCCCTAAACAGTTTGTCATTTAAATTGTGTTTTTATGCATGAGGATTATATTGTAAGTGCATCATTATTGGATAATTGCTTTAACCTGTTAACTTATTATGTTAGAAAACTTTCTCAAATTTTTCCTTGTACATTGTACAAAATGAAAAATATTTCTTAGATACTATTAGCTTTGTAGGTGAATGTTAAGAAATTTTCATTTGTATAGAAATTGCTTATGATTAATAATGTTATCAGTGATTTGTAAAGATGACAAAGTTAAATTTGATGACTTCCAGACTTTTATTTAACATGGAAATATAGGAAAGAAGGGGCCTCCACTATTTCTAGTCATTACACATTAACCAAATAATTATATATATATATATATATATATATACACACACACACACACATACATATCCAAATATTGACACATACACCAGTTATTTATTCAATTTATTTCATAAGGAATGAAACAACATTAGTTTTTTGATGGAAGGCAGAGTTGGATAGTGTGTGATTCTGTATGTGTATATGTGTGTTTTTCTTCTTAAGGACTTAATTCTAAACTAATATTAGAGTTTAACAGGTAGTGTACGTTTACAGGTGTAGAAGCTGCAAATGAGTCCTGGAATTCTGAAAGGAACTTCTGTTTGCCAAATGGAGATAGATCAAGCATGGATTATCATAGGAATAGACATTTCTGTGCCATTTTACAGGCAAAAATGCTTTAAAAAATTAACATTTATTTGTGCAATGTGAAACATTTTACTAAATTCATACCCCTTTAGATTTTTCTGTGAGTTTTTCATACAATCATTATTTATAGCATTGCTTTCTAATGTTTTAGAATTTTCTACCAAGAAGTTTCTTTTTATAAAGTATGAATGATTCCACTATATATTATTTCTAAAAGGTACTGGGTAATGACAGTAACACTGCCTGGTCTTCCACTTCCTTGTTCTGCATCCCATCATTATGTACTATTATTATTATTATTATTATTATTATTATTATTATTTACTGGAACGGTCTGTAAGGTGTTCAGGATCTCACTACTAGATGGTACTCATACTGATCCACCTGTTTTGAGCCTCCCAAGAGCTGGGATTATAGGTACATGCCACCACACCCAGCCTCAGTTGTCATCTCGGCCTGCACTGTGGGTAGGGCCGGCACAGTAGGCCTGGGGATTGAACCTCTGACCCCTGCTGCACCTGCTTGCAGGTGCTTTAATCTGTTGAGCTATTTGGCCATCCCACCTTTCATTCTTCAAGTTATTCGTTAAGAATTGTTCCTTAATATGTGTATTTAAGACAGTTTCATAATCTTCTGTATATGCTACTTAATATATAGTATATATTGAATGAAAACAGTAGTCCCACTTAATATTGGCTATTTGATATACATTCTAATATATGCATTAAATTCTTTTGTTATAATTTTATTTTAGATGAATGTCATAACTAAAAGTTTAAGTTGCATTGAGTTCTAATTATGAATGAAAAGTCATGTAATTCTATTATTCCATATTTATTAGGCAATTAATATATGTCAAGGTATAATCAAGGATGCACGGTGTTCCTTTAGTGTTAAATCTGGGGATCTTAATTAAAGACAAGAGGATTCATTCTTTGTTAGTTTAAATAGGACAGAACATATCATAGATAACTTGTTCACTGAAATGTTTGGAGTACTGATTAAGAAAAAAAAGAACACTATATATATGTAAGCTGAGCCTGCAGGAACTCCTGCCAGAATTGTGGTGCTCAAGTGGCCTGCGGCTGTGTCAGCTGCCTGTGTTATGATCCACTGTATGATAAAGCAGGAAGCTCATATTACAGCTGCAGGCTCCACATCCACGTTCCAGCAGAAATCATGAGGCAAGCTGAAGTGCAGGGGACAATCCATTGAGCTGAATTTCAATGAGCCTTTCTAAGCATGTTTTAGAGACAATTGGGGAGCTTAGAGATGACAAAAACAGTGCATTCTGATGAAGATTTGGCCCAGGTGGATTTTAAAGTAAACTATAACACATCAGCTAGTAATGGAGGCCTGATAGTGCTTAGAAATTATGAATTTAGATATAAAAGATAGCAAACACTGTAATCTGGGAAAAGAGACGATAGCAATATTTAAGCTGGAAAATTTTCTTATGATTTTCCATGCATAATTTAATAATTTATTAATTTAATAAATGATGCTACATCATATTATTCATTAATTTAACATCTTAATATGGTCTGATGAGGTGATTACATGGAATGACACATGGTTCACCGTATTCACCATAGGAAACTCCAGCTACTACACATAGCTTAAATTTCATTAAGACAATCAGTTTTGAGATGTAATTTTAGTAACAGACTGGTGAAGGTAGTTTGGAATGTTTTTTGGAATGCTATTTCTACTTCTGTTAAAAGTGGATTTCAATATTAATTCTGTGCACAAAGCTATCCAAATAATTGCTGGAATGAAACAACAGCTACTTATTACTTTTTAAAATTCTGTGGCTTGCCTGAGTGACCCTTTTGATCTGGGCCTGTATTGGCTTTTCTACAACTTGGCGAGCTCCATCAACAGCAATCAATGACTAGATTGACACAAAGCTGGCTAGTTTACAGCTGAGTCTATACAGCTATCCTTCGCGTAGCTTGAGCAAGGTAGCCTTTCATCCTTATGCCAGAGGCAAGAGGCCAAGCTCTATGAAAGCACACAAGGGTTTTGAATCCTAGAATCAGAACTAAGAGGCATATTTTGTCTGTTATTTTGTTGTTATTTTTATCTTACACATGTTAAAGACTGCTTAAAATTAAGATGTAAAAAAACAAGCTATGAAAGATTCCCAAAACTGCATTGGAAATCACTGCCCTGTTCTCTAGAGGTTTCATAATAAATTCAAACCAAGTCCTAAATGTCTCTTACCGAACTTTCCTCTTGCTGAAACAGAAACTCAGTGCCAAACAGGTTGTTAAGCTACATAAGTGTCCTGACCAATAGAACTATACACATATACAATGTGAAGAAAGTTCTGTGGCAGAATGATCAAGTAGGATGTCCTCAATACATACTCTCACATGACATCCTACTTGATCATTCTGCCACAGAAAACTGCAAAGTTTTAAAAATCAAATGAGGTATCTAGTATCACTTTTCTTCAGACTAAATCATATCCCCATAGCTGAGTTATAGCACACGTGCAAGTAATCACAATGTGACATTTTCTCCTTATTGCCTCATTCATTCATTCATTCATTCATTCATTCACTCATTCATTCATTCATTCATTCTAAAGATGTACCTAAGGACCTTTGTACTCACCTTCTACTTCATCTATCTATCTATCTATCTATCTATCTCTCTATCTATCTATCTATCTATCTATTCATTTGTGTCCATTTGAGACAGTCTTTCTCTACAGTCCTTGAACTCACTTTGTAGCTCAGGGTAGCCTCGAACTTGCAGTGATACCTCTGTCTCAGTCTTCTGAGTGATAAGATTACAAGTGTGCACCACCATGCCCAGCATTATTTTAAACACAGTCTTTTTAAGTTGGTCTGGCTGGGAGCAAACTTGCAATTTCCTTGCCTAGGCCTAATAGACTGCTGAGATTATAGATGTGCACCACCACACTCAGCAGTTTTACCTATCTATCTATCTATCTATCTATCTATCTATCTATCTGTCTATCTATCTATCTATCTATTGTCTTTTTGAGACAGGGTCTCGCTGTTCAGTTTGGGCTGCTCTTGAGCTCACTTTTGTAACCCAGGCTGGTCTCAAACTTGCACGGATCCTCCTGCCTCAGCCTCCTAAATGCTGAAATTACAGGCGTGCCCCACTAGCACTTTTATTTTTTAATCTAGTTCAAGGAATTACGGCTAATAATTTTGCTATGGAAATTTTATGAGGTAAATTAAAAGAACTAATATGAATTACATGTTTCTATAATAATTTGATATTATAGAAATAGTATTAGAATTAGGTAGATTTACAAGAACAGTGTCTTTCCTGTGTTCTGATGGCATTCAATTAGTTTATCTTTAGCAAAGTAAGGGTTATATCAGAGCTTAACAACCACGACGGAAGACCAGGGATCCTGTAGGAACTTGTGATGCCTGCTACAACCCTTCTTTTTCATTCACAATAAAATTACAATATGGTCTTTAATTAGAATAGAACACTGGTGTGCTGGGGAGATAGCTCTGTGGCACAAATGCCTGCCTGGGAAGTGCAAGGTTGGGAGTTTGAACCCCAGCCACGCTAAGCAAACAAACAAACAAACAAATAAATAAATAAGGAGAATAGCACACTGGAGGTGGTAAATGTTTGTGTGCACTTCAGTGATCAGATGACTTGAGTTTAGTCTAGTTTCCATAAAAATAAAGTGTCACACATCACTTGTTTGTCACATAATATTTGAGGATTTGATAGCAAAAGTTTTTACAGTAGTAGCTGACTTCGTTTCTGAGGGCTGAACTTTCTCATTGAAGTTGTAGTCAGTGAAGTGCACAGGGGAAAATATGAAGGAGATCTCACAGTAAGAGGGAAATTTTATCCTGGGGGTGAGAGGTTTTAAAACTCCTTTAAATGCTTATTGTTTTCAATTGATGATCTATGAACCAAATTTACAAAGTAATTTGTACTTGAGTCAGACCATAGAAATTTTAAGCATCTTTTATTTTTATTTTTCTAATTATTCTGTGGATCACAACTTTATTTCAACAGAGGCTTTAGAACTTTAGGTTTCCACCCTGGTTCTAAGGCACTCACACTCATAAAGCAACCAACAAGAAAACTTGCCTGCTTTTCTCTATCGATGATGTCAAGGTAACATTTATATTACCACTTCTACCTTCAGAGCAACATGTAAAATTCAAAGGAAGGAATATTGTAAAGCCTTTTTCTATTAGCCAAGAAGAACTGATTTCAGAATTCTTTTTAATCTGAATATCAAGGCTCTGAAGATAGCTCAGCTGATGATGCTTAGGCTGCACAGGCACCTATAATAGATCCCCTGCACCATACGTCTTGCTGATCTAGCTCCCAGGCGTGCTGAGCAGGCCCCCAAGATCTGGCATAGTGGTGCACGCCTGTGATCCCAGTACTGGGGATGCTGCAAACAGGAGCATCACTATGAGTCCAGGCTGCACAGTGAGACCCTGTGCCAAATACATAACAATGAAATATATACATAAAATAAAGACTAAAAATTAGTATCAAATTTAGTTATTATTAAAAATTTAACTATATGAATCACATTTATGTTATATATACAAAACCTAAAAACTAAAAAGAGTTAGAATGTAAAACTCACTCAAACCTCATCACTTTCTCATTATTTTATTACCTTTACACATTAAAATTTATATCTATTACATGTGCATGGGGAACACACTACATGGATCCATATTAATCCATATTTTCTAATACCACATTCACTAATATGCTGAAGGCTACACTACATATGTTTTGTAGAAATTAATGTGGCATTTATTCTGGATGAATTATCAGTATTTGTACAAATGGAGTATTTCATACTATTAATAGTTTTTTTTTTTCTCTTAACTGCTTTTTAGAGACATTAAATTTATGCATGAAGATATTTTTTTTTAATTTAAAGGGAAGATGCTTTTAAGCAGAGTGTAGTCATACATTCCTTTTTCATGTGAATCATTTGCTCTTCCAAACAAGAACTGTTTCTAAGAATTATTGAACTGGAATGAAATCAACACAGCACAGTCATCTCTAAATTGAACTTGGATGAACTTCACTTTCCATTTATTTTGAAATTTGACGGAAATTATAGAAACAAGTTTAAAAAATAGGTCATTTCATTTTCATGTGTATCTATCATATGTCCTGGAAAAGATTTACACAGCTTTCATTTAGCATTTATTCTATTTATTCCAGAAATTTGCAATGCCTGTATTACTTTTGTAGTATTTGTTGAACATGCTTCGAAAATGGGCTACATCCAATTATGTTTCTTTGTAAACATGCTCTATTACTCCATGAAAACCGTTTCCTTAGGAAAATATAGTGCAATAATTGCTTTTTAAAAAGATTAGCAGAAACTTCAACGGGTTACATGCTATGAGAAGGTGGAGATTTGACCACCACTTCTCATAGTATCTCCAGACATTAAAGAGAAAAAAAAAAAAGGTCCAGAAAAACTTTCCTTTCATGTAGCTCAAGCTAGGAAAAAAAACTTTTAATTTTAGTATCAACGATTCTAAGCTTGTATAAATTAGTGGATTAGCCAAAACATATTTGCTCATTAGGTAAAGATAAGTATTCATGCATTTATATATAGACATATGTACATGTAGCTTAGATACAATAGACAATATGCAATCTAATTTCAGCTCATGATGTTTATAGTCTTATTACTTTAATAATCAATATCAAATCAGTACTAGTATTCATATTGTTTGGCAGTGGTGCTAGGATACAGCCTAGGATTTTATTCTTGCTAAACAGTTCTCTTCCACTGAGTCATACCTCTATCCGGTGAAGATGTTAGTAAAAGCCTTGACTTTAAGCATGATGCACGTACATTTCTGTTTGTGTTGTGTTTGCACATTTGTGTTTGTGATTGTCGGATTTGTAAAAAAAAAAACAAACATGTGTTTGATATATATTTTATTATTTTCTATTATTTTTTATAATTTTATTACTTTTAATAAGAAATAACAATGAGAGTTTCAAAACACATTAGTAGGACAGCCAAAATAATTAATACAGTAAATATTGTTGTCTTCATAGTAGTTGATCAGAACACAAGATGCAGACATGATAACTTTTCTAAACACTATTGGCACAATTATTTCTTCTCATTGAGCCAGGAGAAAGTAGTCATATACATAGAGCAATATTCTATAATATTAGTGGGTTATCAGCAGAACTGGCATTGTCAGAACCTGTTTACTTGAGCCTTTTACAGATCACCATGCTTTTCTGGTTTTACTTTTTATGTTTTGTAGTTAAATTTTTCTTTTATTTTTTTGTGGAACCTGGGGATTAAACCCAGGACCTTACACTTTTCAGGCAGACACTTGTGCCCCTGAGATATCTACCCAGGCCCCAAAACTTTATTTATTCATTTAGGTTATGGCTGGCTCAACCTACTCTGGGAGTGGGGCTTGGGCTGGTGTAGCATGTGGTGCCTGGAATCAAATCATGGTCCCTATGTTTGCCTAACCTTGCCTAAGCAGACACTTTAGACCACTGAGATATCTCAACGGCATTGTGGTTAAACTTTTCTGTCCAATGCCTTAGACTTACCACAGACTGATACTTTCCATCAATCATTGATATACTAATAAATCACTATAGGTTGTGAAAAAAAAAGTTGCCCATGTTTACACAGAAATTTAGAAATCTAACCATATACAGAATGGCAACAGGTCAATCCTATAATATTTTCCTTGTTTCTTATTCTCTTTTATTATCCTTTTTCCTTTTTTAAAAACAAACATTTACCTAAAACTATAGCAATAATTGAAGTGATATTAAAACCAGATCACATCTAAAAGACCAGCATGACAGGTATTCAAACATGGCTTTAGTATTACACATTGCTATCCTCACTGTCAAAACCCTGTTAGAGGTTCTTAGGACTACTGTCTAATTCATCCTGTGGAGATACATGCTGATTTTGCACCTGCTATATTTCCTAACATTTCTGCTTGCTGCCTCTTTGTTCTTTAATCCTTAAGTTCTTGATTTCCATTTAGCTGTGTTATGATTTCCTGTTTTCATTTCTTCTTTTGAGTTCTTACATTAGGGAGACGATATGATGTTTACACATGTAGGTCTAGTTTATTTCATTTATGAGTATATGTTCAAGATACATCCGCTTACGTATGAAGGGTTCAAGTTTATCATTCTCTATAGATGAGTAATATTCCATTGTATAAAAACACCACATCTTTTTCAACCATTCTTCAGATGATGGACATTTTAGTTGTTTCTCAGATTTGGCTATCACAAATTGTGTTGCTATAAACATAGGTACAAAGATATCACTATGATATGATGTTTTCAGTTCTTTTGGAAAATTCCCAGTAGGAGCATAGCTGGCTTGAATGAGATTTCCAGTCCTAATTTTTGAAGGGGTCTCCATACTGCTTTTCATAATGGTTGCACCAGTCTATATTTCCACCAGCAATGGA